>OVAN01010069.1:0-16146 GCA_900406275.1 Anastatica hierochuntica | reverse complement strand
AAATGTAAAATTTCTTTTCCTTTTAAATGTATTTCTGTAAATTAATCTAATTTTTAAAACATATACAAGATATACACATAAATATACATTCAATGTTCTTAATTCATCAACGACGTAAGAGTTAATGCTTACTCTGAGTTTTGATGTCGTGGCAAGATCTTAACTGTTAATCGTTATTCAATCGAGACCGTTGAATATCCCCTTTAGGTACGATCCCATTTCTTCATTTCTTCCTCTTCCTCGCCCCTTCCGACAAGTCGAAGATCAGCAGTATTCGAGATTATTTTTGTTGAATCATCTTCTCGAAACGGAGTAGAAATGGGTTTCGAGGATGATCCGTAAGTCCTTCTCCTTCGTCTTCAATTTTATGTTTAGCTTCGTGTTGCAGAAGAAATTCTCATCCCCTTCTTCCTTTGATTTTAAATCTAGGGTTTCCGAAATCGAGCTTTTTGATTTTTTAAAAAGAGTATACCTTTTCATGGGACTGTGTCGCCAGACGAAAAACCTTCAATTCTTTCTCCTGTTGATATGAAAACCTAATGTGTTTCTGATAATAGTTTTTCGTTTGTTCTTATTCGATTTTGCGTAATCCTTTTGGATTGAAAGGTTTTGTTATGATGGCTGTTATTGATCGTTTTTTGTATTTTCAGGTACCGTGATGTAGATGGGGAGCCGTTGATGGACTTTGATGACTTTGGAAATGATCGCGAGCCATCGTCCGAGCCACTTCAGGACTTTGACGATAACTTGGCTGATGATTTGGGAGACTGGGATGGTGAAGGGTCCCAAACGCCAGTTTACGATAACGACAAAGTTAAACCGAGGAAAAGGTTGGTGAAGAAAGCGTCATCAAGTGGAAAGGAGACTATCCAGGTTCCTGAATTGATTGATGAGGATGTGGATGATGCGGAGTTTGACGAGTTCATGGGAGGACGAGGACGTGGTACTGATTATGATGACAAGGTTGGTAGGAAGAGGAAGAAGGAGAAAGATAGAAGTAGTAGCGGCAGTGGGAAGGAGAAGAGGAATAAGTTCCCAAGCCGCGGTGAGAGGAAATCAGAAGAGATAGATGAGATGTGGAAATCTATTGCCCATAACCCAGAGGTGCACCACATTGTTTATTCTTTTGAGATTGCATTAGCTGTTAGTGGTCGAGACAGATTTTGTTTTTTTTTTCAGTCTCATGATAATAAGTGTAATTATTCCTGTCATAGAATGATGAAGAAGGGGTTAGGACTATGGATGACGATAATTTCATTGATGATACTGGTTTGGATCCTTCAGAAAGGTATGGAGGTGATGCTGGATACCGCTCTCCAACCCATTATCCTCAGGTATTAGTTGTGTCTTCGATTTTCACCTCTAAGGCTAGCTTTTGTTTGATGATACATGATGCTTTTGTTATGACAAACAGGCAGAGGAGGGTGAGGAGGATGAGGTAAATAAGCTTTTCAAAATGGGGAAAAAGAAGAAAAAGACTGAAAAAAATCCTGCAGAAATTGCGCTATTGGTTGAAAATGTGATGGCTGAGCTTGAGATCACTGCTGAGGAAGATGCCGAACTTAATAGACAAGGGAAGCCTGCGATCAACAAGCTTAAGAAACTATCTCTTCTTACCGATGTACTTGGAAAGTAAGTTGCTAACTTATTGTTATCCTACACAGTTTCTTTCTAATAATCTGTTTTTTAATACTGCTTATTCGTCTATATCCAGGAAGCAGCTTCAAACAGAATTCCTGGACCATGGAGTTTTAACTCTGTTGAAGAATTGGCTCGAGCCTCTTCCCGATGGAAGCTTGCCTAATATAAACATCCGTGCAGCTATTCTAAGAGTTCTTACTGATGTATGGTCCTCTTTCTAACTTTTTACCCAATTGGTCAATTCGAGCTTCGTTATCAATTCTGGAGTTTGCATTGCAGTTTCCAATTGACTTGGACCAGTATGATAGAAGGGAGCAACTGAAAAAGAGTGGGCTTGGAAAGGTTAGGATATGCCACCTGATCAAAGTGATGAATCGGTATTAGGAATTAATTCCATGGACACTTATACTTGCTTTGGCAGGTCATTATGTTCTTATCAAAGTCTGATGAGGAAACTACTTCAAACAGACGACTTGCTAAGGATTTGGTTGATAAATGGGTAAACTGTTTTTCCAATAGCTCTAGTCAGTTGAATTAAATTGCAACCATTTGCTTACTGTATGCTTGATGTTGCAGTCTCGTCCAATCTTCAACAAGAGTACTAGATTTGAGGACATGAGAAATCTTGATGAAGATAGGGTTCCCTATCGTAGGCCATCAGTGAAGAAGTAAATTCCAAACCTTTAATTTTTCACCCTTACTTGCTTAGCATTTCACATTTATATACTGATGCATATCTTCCCTTGTTGTTCTATTTGTTTTCACATAGACCTAGCAACAAAGTCTCGACAATGGAGTCAAGAGATGGTGACTTTGACTTAGATATTCGGTATGGAGGAACCCTTTCTGAATTTGGATGTACGAACTTCTTAGAAAGTTATGGTGTAACTATACTGAGTGTTTGCTGATAAATACGCAGGGAACGGAAGTCTGGTCTGACTTCGGGTCAGAGTTCAAGGGGAGATTCGTCGAGGCAAATGACTATGAGACCAGAAGCAACCCCATTGGACTTTGTCATTCGTCCTCAATCCAAGGTTGACCCAGATGAGGTTAGAGCCCGTGCAAAACAGGTTTCTCAGGACCAGCGTCGAGTTAAGGTAAAACACCGGGCCAACAAATCACTAGTTAGTTATCAATTTGGTCTGGAAAACATTTAGACAGAAGCTCCTTGGTCACTTGCTTTAAACAAAATATGAGAGCTTTGTCACAGTTATATACAAAATACTGTTGCTTTCTCATTCCTCTGAATCCTTATGCTGGCTCCTTTATGTTGTAATTTTGTAGATGAACAAGAAACTTCAGCAGCTAAAAGGAGCAAAGAAGAAGCGGTTGCAAGCCACGAAGGTGAGTGTGGAAGGTCGGGGCATGATCAAGTACTTGTAGAGAGGTTGCAACCAGACGGTGGAACCAATGTTGGTATGCTCATAACATGGAACCACGTTGGGACTGGCTCTTCTATCTTGTAATTCTTCAATTTTGCTTGGATCAGGGTTTAAACATCTATGTACTCTTCACCATAAATAGTTTGTTTCCTGTTTCTAATATAATGGGAAGTGCAAACTCTTTGGTCACTTTCCTTTTGATAGCGTTATATTTTGTGGTAATTAAAACTTCATTCCATTTCATAATAAAGGTACCATTTTTTTTTTCATTTTCTAAATCAAAAATGTTTTGTTTCTGCTCAAAAGCTGAGTGACAAAGAGAAGAAGGAAGAAGAACAAAATCTCTAATTTTTACCCTCTAAAAGTCACTCATCTAAGGACTCCAAATCTTGAAGCTGCAAAAACATATGAACTCACAACGCAGACAAGAACGGCAAGAACCAAAGAGAAGAGCTCAAAATTAGCGAGAAACTCCCCAGAGACCTCGGAATCGACTGATCTACAAACGACAGACATTCCTTTCAGACCGCAGCCTTGAGGCATCATAGGGCCATAGAGAGTGAAAGCTGTCTGATAAAACCAGAGGCCTTGAAGAGTCATGGCAATGCCATTGCATAGATCTATTGGGAAGCTTGTAGGGCAAATTGCTCCAGCAATTGAGGAGACAACGCAGAGACTGACAAGAAAGACGAGGAGGAGATGGTAATAACCTTCTAGACCTTTGTGGCTTGTGGAGTGGAAGAAGAAGAGAAGACCTTCTGCTGTAAATGCTGCTGCAGCAATTAAGCACAGAGCTTCTTGTGGCAGAGGAAGTAGCCTATGGAAAAAAATAGAGAAAGCTTCATGGTGAATATATCTATAAAATCATTTCATATAAGTCTATGTTACTACTTTTGTTTTCATCGAAAAATCATAGTTAACCACTTTCGAGTTCTAACCAAAGATCAAAGCTAAATACCAATCTTGATTTGATAACTGAATCATATTTTCAACGATCAAAATCCAGTTCAAGAATCAAACATCTAGTCAAGAATCACTAATAAAACACTTGTGCGTTCTCAAAAATTACCAATGATTGAACCAAACTTCAAAGAGAAAATCACCTTAATGGCTTCCCTTTGTACCAGTATCATGTATGAGTACCTGGAGTTCTGGGAGAGCAAAGAGATAACTCCGAAGATGAAGAACATGAGAAGCATCCCGGAGTGCTCGAAATCGTTCATGTGGGAAGGGTTCAAGACACCATTGACAAAGAATTTGAGATGAGTAGAGTACAAGAACTCGATGCACAAGTCAAAGAATGAACCAAGAGTGACAACGTAAAGTTCCAAGTGTTTGATCTTATCGTTGAAACCAGGAACAGGGTGCCAAGCTCGAACACGAAATGTGATAGGGTTTGATATGAATCCAACCAGTGAGTTCCAGATGTGCCATACTCCGACTACAAAGAACAACGTGCCAGGCAAAGCATGACCCTTGAAAGAACCCATCTTCTCTTTTTTTCGCTACTTGTTTCAATTCCTGAATGAAGAGACAAAAAAAAAGCAGTTTTGTAATATGGGAAAGCTTCAGAATCTGAACCTCTAATCAAAAATCTCAAATTTCAGAAGATTACCCCACAATTAGTTCCCGGAACAGATCAGATTTTTTTCTTCTTCTTCTTCTTCTTCTTCTTCGACCAAAGATAGTTCCAACTTCTGAGTCAGATTCGTCGATGAAAACTAGAGAGAATAAATAAACAAACGAACAACTTTGGTCAAGGTCTATTGAGAGTTCACATGGATCAGAAGACTAAATGAAAATTTAACAATACTAAAAATTGGTTATTATATGGGAGAAACTGACAACGAAACCCAGAAACTTTGGATCAGAAGTAGACAAAAGAAAAAAAAAATCTAAAATTTTCCCAAGAAAGAAATATCAAATTTGGGAAAATAAGACCTTTATGCCTTTTGAGGGGAAAATGAGAGAAATAATGGTACAATGATGGAAACATATTAGAATTTAATCTTCTCCCTATCCACTTTTACTTTTTCATTATTCTAGGTCGTATACCACCATATTACTAGGGTTAAATAAAATAATAATTTATATCTCAAAAATGGATCATATTTTCAATAGCATTGTTCATTTACAAAAATGCAAGACTTTTAACATATTATATTTAAAATTAGAGAGATATTTAATATGTGAACGTGTAACATTATATAAAATGGGAGGAATTTGTTAAATGACCATAACAAAAACCCCTTTGTGAATAAAAAAAAATTGAAGAGTAGTGGATGTAACAGTTAAAATTTAATCAATGATTTTGTTGATATATTCATTACAATTTCCCTATAAAATTTATACATTTTTAAACATTAGAGAGAAACATTGATTTTAATTTTTTCACTAAATATACAATGTGATTTTTAAACATATCTTATTTAGTAGTCATATTCTTTAAATGTATAACTAAATTATGACCCGCACTTTCAAAGTGCGGAGTTTAAATTTTTAGTATAATCGAATATAAAAGAGATTTAAAGATGATATCCATTTTTATTATAAATAAATTATAATGAAGAAAAAAAACTTTCATATTACTAAAACATACTACCGATATGGATTATCAATATCAAAATGAAAATTAGTTTATCCTACCATATTCACGATCCGAAGATCGGACTGGATTCGACCGTAAACCAAAAACATAGTCAGGTTAAATCAATAATAAATCCAAAGAGATTTAGACCTATTAAAAAACAAGATTAAACCGGTAAATAACCAGAAATTGACGAATTGTTGAACCGAATTCGAACCGGCTTCATTTCTTGAGCATGAATTTTTTATTATTAATTATTACAATTTTCGGCAAAATTAAAATTTTAATTAAAAATATTATTTTAAGTTTTATATATATATTAAGATAATATGTTTATTCTCAACTATAATGTTATTTTAAAATAATATATTTATTCTCTCTTATAATACTTTTTTAAAAATATCATTCCTGTTGAACCCGGTCGAACAACATAAACTCACGATTTAAGAAATTACTCAGTTTAGTTATAAAATGTCATTTTGTAATTGTTAATTAGTGAAATGTATTTTTAGAAGTGTTTAAAATTGAAATAATAATCATTCACTAATTAACCAAATTAATTAACTGAATTAATGAATTGAATAATCAAGTTTTTATGCGAGATATTTTGGTATATAATTATATTAATATAAGAGTCCAAAGTTAGTAATATCACACGGTAGATAAAGTTGTTGTGCTTTTGTTTTAATAGTATAAATTACTAATCTTATCAGAATAATTTTCCTCTAGAAACTTGTGATATGACATCCCATAGGATTTAAAATTTTGTTTGGATTGCCTTAAATATCTAAATTAATTTAAATTGGTTAAATATTGGTATTTGATTGGCTTAATAAACACACTGCCTCTTCTCCTCTTTCGTCTATGCTCAAATTTTGTTGATTGATTATTTTTTCTAAAGAGTTTTAGTAATAAAGCATCATTATAATTTTTTTTGTTCTTTCATATATGTTTAATTTCTAGAAAATTTAATTATGGAATGTTAATTCTAGAATCGATAGTATATTTAACTACCACTATGTGATCTAAAATTATATTAGAAAAATAAATATATCGAAAATCTACGTTAATTTGTTAGAGATATAATTTAATTATTTCGATAATAGTAATATCTTTTTCTTTAACCATCTATGTTAGTTCTATTTACCTACTGTATTGTTTTATGCTATTGCAGATATAAAATTATTTAGCACTTTAGCCATCTCACCTAAAGCATTTTGATTTTTTTTTATCTCAATATAACTACTTTGATATATTTGAAAACTTTTAAATGAGCACTTATATATTTTTTAAATATATTTGATTTTGAAAATATTTTTTTCTTCAATTTTAGTAGTTTAATGAAAAAGATTTATATATCTTTTTGATCATAATAATATTAACATCTATAATATTTTTCCCTTTTTTAAATCATAAATTATACTTTTACAAATACAAAAATAAATTAATGTATTGATTCCTATATAAAGAGGATAAATAATAAACTAATCAATGAATTAATACAAAACAAATTAAAATTCTCTAATTTTTCATGCCATAATTTTGATGCTGAAAATCATTTTGGTGAAGACACGCGTCAAATTTACTTCCCAATTAATATATAGGAGATGTATATGAGATCTTTCAAAAGAATTCAGATGGGCTTACTTGGCCTAGAATATTTGCAATTTTTAAAATGATTTTTAGATTTTGGTTTTTGATTATAGTATAGATTTTTTTTTAAAAAAAACTCATGATAACTAAATTTTGGATATTATGTACAAAAAAAAATCTTCTCAAATTTTATATTTTCTATTATTTAGAAAATATACTTTTCTCAAAACTAAGAATGGTGAAAAAAAGTTTTGAAAAGTCAAAAATCAATACAAAAACCATAAACAATCAAAGCCTTAATGTTTTTATCAATAGATTTATTATAATGACCAAAATGTAATATAAAAATCATGCGGAGAAAACAATATATATGAATGGAATCCCCTTATTTTAGCGGTTGATTAAAGTGTTGATTAATTCTATATCAAAAGGTTTGAGGATCAATTCTCCAAAAATGCAATTTATACAGACATGCTTACTGGAATTTTTAGCATGGTGCAAGTTGAGCCATTCATCTTGGTAATGAAATGGAGCGAAAAAAATTATCCGATGAAAAATCATCGTTGTAGTTGTTTTCAATAATTTGTGACATAAAAAATTATTCAGATGATTTAAAAAAATAATACATATGAAATAACTATCATGTCTTTAGACGGACGACGTGTATTTTCTCCAGCTATCTAGATCCCAATCCCAAATTTAGATATTTTAAAACAAAAATATAAAACTATATTCTTTGAATTGCCAGTAAAATGAATTATTTTTAACCAATATTAATTAATATTTTGCATGTCTCTCTTTTCCATCTTTCATAAATTTAGATCAGCTTTGACTCTCCTCCTCTATCGCTAAATGTTATAGTTGCATTTTCTTTGTTAGTAGTTCTTTGATAATATGTCGGTACATCTTCCAACGAGTCTGGAGTGTGTCTTTTGCGATGTACAAATGAAGTCTCCAACAATGTTTCTGTTTTGCTTTCGGATTTCATCTGGCTTTTGTTTTTTCTTCTGTTTCAAATCAATGTGTGTGTATGACTTATTTAGATCTCTCATTTTGATCAAATTTGGTTTATGTTTCTTCTTTCTCCAAGCCAAATATATTTCATTGTCTCTCTTTCTGCTATAATCTCAAGAGTTTTCTCTTGAATAATGTTTTGCCCTTATTTCATCTTAGGCACTTTTAAAATCCACACTTTATGCAGTTCGATTTGGGGCATCTCTCTCTTATCGAGTGATTAAATTGGTGTTATTACAGGATAGATAGCTAGAGATGATGGTTGTGCTATTTTAAGGAAGAATAGTTGGATCAAGTATTTACAAAGACCGTAGCAGTGAAAATATGTGACGAAGCTTGGAGGAGAATAAGTTTCCAGACTCTTAAGTGGCAAGAAGGACAGAGGAACGCGTGTTTCTGAAGGAGGAGTTATTAAATGATACATGTTTGAGCTTAAAGGTGATAAGAGCGTCGTAATTTATCTTGATTTTGTTTTTTTGTTTACTAGGGAATCTGAGCCTTTGAAACAAATATAATCAGACCCAACTTAAATGCCCATTTGGACTTATCAATACAATGAAATTGCCAGAAAAAAAATTATTTTCAAAAAGATAATCATATTTTCTTTTCCAACAATTTGAGTAAATACATTTCAAAGTATCATAACCATAAAAAATAATTTTGAATATCTATATATCTTATTAAAATGAAGTGCACGACCTTTTTCATGTGTTTTTTTTAAAATTGGACATATCTTAGAAATTTTATTAAATATATCTAATGTATACAATAAAATAAAAGAAATAAAACTGACTTTTATTATTCTTTCACATGTTCCAACAAATATACTAGAATATTTCAATACTCTTTTCACATAATTATTATCAAAATTGTAAACAAACACAATTTAAAATCATCATTGTGACCAAATTTAAAAATAGTTTTTTATATTAAATCAATAATTTTTTTAAAAAAATTATATTAAAATATTAATATTTTTAAATAAAATTCTTACAAAAATACTAAAAATTATAAAGTGAAAAAATTTAAAAAACCTATAAAAACTTATAAAAATAATTTATGTGAGCTATAAAAATTTCAGTTTAGTCATCTGATGATTTTATTTAAAATACTCCAACTGGTTTTATTTCACGGTATTTCGGGTCTCGAGTATTATCCGAACCAAACATGTATCTAAACCCGTACGAGAATTCAAGGAAACCTGAAACCCCAAAAATCTCAAATCTAAACCCGAAACCTGGAATTCGGTATAACTGAAAAATCTATAATTTTTTAACCTGAATCTGAATTCGAAACTCGAAATAACCGAAAATTTTGAACCCAATACTTGAAAAATCTAAATATGATCAATAATACATAAAAATAAAAGAAACCGCGCAGTCGCGCGGGTGGAACTCTACCTTAGATTAAAACTTAAGTTTCAAAATTAGTTGGGACTCTCACTCTCTCTTATATCTTTCATATCTTTTATGAGAGGTTCATTGATTCTCTTCAGCGTAAATAGTCCGATGAGATCTTTTCGTTTGTTTTTATTATCATAGATTGGGTCTATCATCTGATTCCTTATGAATACGATTGTATTTTTTTTTATTATGCTTTCAATTTTGATTAAGTCTCGATCTGAATCGAAAATTGTGGAGATTATTAGGTTTTAATCATCAAAGATCATTTTGCTTCTTCTATTCTATTTATTTGATTTTTCTTCATCTTACGAATTGAATCAAATTTAGCTTTTGTCTTCACATTTTCTTTTTATTCTAGGTTTCTCTTCCTTAGATCCTTACCCTCTCAACTTACTCAATAGAAGGAGTTATGCATTGCCGCCCCTTCTTACAATAGAGATTTTATGAGGCATATTCAGTCATCTCATGCAAATTTTCTTCATGTATATTTTGAAGAGTATAGTTTTCGAAGACCGTGAGAAATAAGCCGTACTTCAAGAAAAATAAGCGTGAAGCTTAAGCATAAATTGATGGAGGCGTAAAGCGAGTTACGATGCTTCCTGAATAGGACGGAAACGGAAACAATAGGTGGCTCAATCACCAGGGAAATTTTGAGCTCTGGGATTCTGATTTGGTGCACAACGAACACGTGGTTACAAAAAATGCACATGTGGAAGTATCTTGTTTAATCGAAGTTGCGAGAATGGGAGATGTGAATATGTGACTTCGGCGGAACAATTTTTAGTTGTCTTTAAGTTAGACCAAACTTGTAGTATTTATACTATAAATCTACTTCATTGTAACAACCCATTGGGCTATCTTAATAAAGTTTTAGGCGACAAAAAATTTTATGGTTTAGTGATTAGTTGCAAAAAAGTATATAATGTTTATTATACCTAACATAAAAATTTATTCATTTTTGAGAACTTCAACAATTATACATATATTCACATGATTTAAAGTTAAAAATAAACTTTGTATACTTTCCTCCACTTGAAATTAATTTCACTCTGATATCTTCTACATCTTTTCACATTTTGTGCACCGTATTTATATTTACAATATTTGTTACGAACAACATTTTAGCTATCAAATAATGTAACAATAAACAAAAAATCACTCTGGGGAAAAAAAAAATCACTCCAGTAGGATCAAGATCTGTCTAGAGAAAATTGGAGCTAGAAACAAAAAAAAAGTCACTACTTCTCATCACAAAAAATTAGTAGAAAAGATAATCTTAGGATCATTTTCAATATAAAGTGCTAATGTAACAGAACTTTTTTTAAAAAAACAGCTTAAACTAACAATTTATGATTACTTCAATATAACTCTTCTTGCATTTTTTTCCTGGAAAATCTTTCATCAAACTTAGATAGTCAAGTTATTCTACCCTATCTCTTTCAATTGATAACATCGACAACTCATTCAATATCTCTTTGATATAGTTGAACACAAACAAAGCTTTATCAACTTAACTTCAAAATAAATTTTCGGCTAAAGCAACTGAAAATAGAATTGTTAACATCACCTTATAAGTAATCCATGCATCTGAATAACATCCTTTACTTTTTCGAAAAATTTAAAACTTGAATTGCATTGGTAAACTTTTTTACAACATTAATTTGTAAGAACAAAGGATTCGTATCAATATTTGAATGTTCTCCAGGTTTACGAGAAGTTTCATGGTTGATACATGTTGCTTTCAACCATCACCAATTGTAGTTTTGAGCTTCCTCAAATTAGACAAAAAAAAAACAAATTCTTTTGTATATCCTATACTTATCTTCCTTACTAAGCATCTCAGTTCTATCATCTTTCTCTACATCTTCATCAAAATGCAATTTTCTTTTTCTCATGCATTTTCTTTTCACGGGAAATATTGGCTCAACTGCTATAGATTCTACAATTTGTTTAACTTCTACCTTAGCTTTTTCAAATCCATTTTCTTGTATAATTTTGAAATTATAGAAACCAACCCTTCTAGTTGAGTAATAGCAGTATCAATATTGATATGCTCATATTGCATCGGCTTACCGCGTTGACAGTAAATAAAATATTATTTCAAACAAGAATACCAAACAAGAATTCAAATCTTCCAATGTCATGATGTTTCACTTGTAGCAAAAGATTCACCATCTTCGCGTGCTTGATTATCATCACAATATTTTTCCAAACAGTCTAACACGTCTCTTTTTTTGGAGTATAAAATCGAAAAATTTTAACACAAATTTTCCAACAACTATATGATAATGGCTTAAGCATAAGAACTACATCTCCTTAAATAGCTTCCACCTCGCTCTTGATGACGAAAACAAACAAATAGATCTGGTGAATGATTCCAAATAATGCAACCACTTTTGTAGACGTTTTTTTATATCAGAGAGTGTCAAATTAAGACTATGACAATCATGCAACGCATTAAATGCTTTTGAGTTGATATCTATAAATTTTTTGTTTTCAATACTTTTTCCCTTTTATTTTGTATTCATTCACGTATCCTTGCGTCTCTCACATGATCAATATTTAAAATGAGAGGAGTCAAAGAATCAAAGCAACTAAAAAAGTCCTTTCCTGGATTTATCTACAACTTCAAAATTGTCACAAAAAATTCTTCAATATGTGGCGAAGCCATATAGACATCAACACATCTGATGAGCAGACTCGTTTGTTTCTTATGACTCTTATATGATGTTCAATTGAGAATAACTAACAAGTACTTTTTCTCTTGAATTATCTTGATGATCATAATTTTAAACTAATATAATCAAATCATTCTAAATTTGGTGGTTTAAATAATGATAGTGAGTCTCACCTTATGTAACACACCTGATATACTCTCGCATAGTTAGATCAACTCACCATATGTTTGAATAAAACTCAACAAGTTTCCATTATTTTTCTCACCAAGATTCACATTAGTTCTACGAAAGGAAAAATTATGTTTAAAAATATTTTTCATTATTGCAAAAATTCTCAACAAGACTTCTCGTCAATGGCTCTTTCCTTTAATGAATTCTGCTTGGAGACATTTATCAATTGTCTGTTCTTTCGCAATCTTAACTTTAATTCCATCCACTGAACCATACATATAATATGGCAGTGACTAGTTTCATGTTGACTCAATTTTTTAATGATATTCCTCCAATTATTACACCCCTTGCCTGAAAATTGAAACAATTTACAACAAAAACAATATGCTTTGTTTAACACTTTTGAATAAACCAACCAATTCCTATCTTGTCTGTCTCCATTTTCATCTTGCTGTTATTATACCTTTGAACAAAATGTCTCCTTGAGCATCTTTTGAGAAAGCATACTTCTCATCTACTTTTATCATAAGATTGTTTCAACAAAAAAATATTTTAAACTCTGGTCAATATTCTTCCAGTTTGCAGTATTAGTTACATTCAAAATCCTTTTTGGTTCTCCAAAATGAATAGCTTCTTGAGGGTTATTCACATTCCTATCACTTTCCTGACATATTTCTCATTTTTCATCCTTCTTAAACTCATTATTTTCTAAACCAATATCATTCTCATCACTAACTCTACCACGTTCATCAATTTAGAGATTTTTTGGTTGTTGAACATTCGTCAACAGAGAATTAGCTATGAAATTCTCCAATTCGGTTTTTTTTCTCTTCTCTCTGTTTTTCAGGTCCAATTTTACAATTTGAATTTCGTGTGAAATTTCAAAAGTTTTGCATAGATAAAAATGTAGTCAGAATTAGTTAGAAAAAACTAAAGCTAAGAAGATCGCTAGGTTACATTTTACTCTTCAACATGTACTAGGGTTGTGCATTTGGGTACCCGTTCGGGTTTTGGTCGGGTTCGGTTCCGATCCGGGTCCCAATCTCCAACCCTAGAAGATTCATTCATGTAGTATCAAAATTTTGTTTATTCGGTTCGAAGTGTGTCGAGTTCGGCTTGGTTCGGGTATTCGGATCTGGGTTTTTCAAGTACTTTGTATTTTTTCGGGTGTCTTCGATTAATTTACATTTCTTATACCCGAAATAAGAAAAAATGTAGTAAAAGTACTCAAAGTACCTATATAACACAATATTGAAAACAAGCATTCATTCAAATTGAAACATGATCAAAGTCTATATTATAATACCATAAGTGACATAATAAAATAGCAAAGGAAATGTAAAACACATGAGTCATCAAAACATTAATAATTAAGTTTCAAAGCTCAAATAAACAAAATAAATTCAGTTTTATATATGAAGCAAAGGAGGATTAGTAGATTACAGTGCAATGAAAATGCCAAAACTCCATGTCTCCAATGAGTCAATGACTTCTTCTAATACTTCTTGTGACATCAAATATGAGTTTAACATAAGAAAAAGTATGTAAGGTGCTCAAAAAGCTGAGAAACGGTGATTGAAGTTTAGTAGCTTGCCTTGAAGCCGAATGTGGCAAATTGGCAAAGTGAATTAGTCTTGTTGCATCAAATGAGATCCTAATACAAATACATAGAACCAAACTCCGAAACAAATAAACACATAGTAGAAGGTTAAACAAAAAAAAAAGTTAATGACTAACAAGTCATATTTAACTTCCTCTAAGTGTTTCTGCATTTGTAAGCACTTAAGACTTATATTTGATGTCTTGTTTCATCCACCGTTCCGTACACATCAACACTTTGATTATGTAGTGACTTAAACAACTCATATATGTGTCTATTTTCTTACCACTTGTGCTAAAAGCACTTTCAGATGCTACGAAGGAGACTTGCATTGCACATACATCTTTAGCAATTTCTGATAGAATGGAGAACTTGAGACTGTTTGACCCTGCACCAAGATGACACATTATAATCAATTACAAGGAGCATTTAAGATTCTCAACGCTTTCCTTCAAGTACCTTTCCAGCTCATCATTTGATTCATGAACACCTGTCTCATTTATCATCTCCTTGTATCTCTAATCATTCTTTTTAGAAACCACATTCAAATAATCATCCACTATCTCCATTCTGTCAATTTTATGCTTTTGAGCAGTTTGAGATAACTGATAGATTCAGAAGTAGATTCTTGTACATTTGAACCTTTATTGTATCTTAAACTATGAAAACAAACTATGCAACACATCCATCATTGAGTCGTACAAAACCTTAGATTCTAAATTGTTTCCCCCAAAACGGTCCTCAAGACAAAGCTTCAAAAATTGCATATTCTTTCTTGGATCAAATACGATTTGCTTTTCTGGCAATAAGTTAGATTGCTCTCAAAGCAAAGGAAAGGTATACTTGAAATGGTGATTAGTTTAGATGAGTTCAAAAATTTTCGAGCAACAAAAGTCTTAATTTTTATGTATAATGACTTGTCTCAGATGTTTGAGAGATTATGCCATATGGAAAGCTAGATCAAGGTAGTGTTAATACAAGAGTTGTTGTCATATCAATTTTGTTCATTATTGAGTGGATTAAACTCTGGTTTTTTTTCTTGCTTCGGTTCTCCTTTTAGAGTAAAGGAGGATCATGATGTTGATAATTTAGAGGTAAAGTTTAGTAAAAAGGAGAAAATTAAAGCGGATTTACCAGCCACCGTGTCCTGAAGTTGGACAAAGATCAACTGATCTCTAAATTTTAGTGTTTATATAAACTCTTCATGATATTATACAAACGCTATTTATAGGGATTGTAATAGTCAGTTCGAAAATGATTGTTTAGAGTCTTGTTGTACCGTGATCCCGTGCTTCATGTTCAAATATTATTGCAATTAAGGTCTGCAATTAACTCCATTTTGTATGAAATCCTGAATGAACATTGCAACTTTTAATTTTTTCTCCTTGAATTTACTTTGTGTTGTTGTGCTCTAGAAAACTAAAGGAACACGAGTGCTAGAAAGCATGGGTCTGAATTTATGAAAGAATTTCTTCAGTAATCTTGAAAACCGTGAACAGGAGAGCTTAACGATGAAAGGTAAAATCTCTGTTTCTTAGTAGAAGATACTCAAAGTTTAGCTCAGTTTATATTTTTCTCCGAAATTTTTCTCCTTACATTCGTCAATTATGTGAGATGAATTCCGCTAAGGCTTGTCACTTAACATTGGCATTGAACATTTTTTTAATTTGTAAGATTTAATGTTGTTTCAGTGAACATAAATGAAGGTTTTGATTATCTTTCCCTAGTGACAGCTTCTTGTGCAAGTCATGAAATGGTCATGAATTAATTTTTATATCATTGGTCCAGAAATTAAATTTTATTGCGAGAACTATGGATATGAAGGACATAGAAAGCCAATAACCGAAGAACGTGTCCTAAGTCAAAATCATGGTCACTAAAAACATTTCCACAAGGTACCATCGATGTGGAAAATGCGGTGAAAGTGGTCATAATAGCAAAACATGCCAGAAGCTGGCATAAGCGAGACCTAGTGATCATGGTGGAGATTCCAAGGAAGATTATGATCTTGGTAAGAGCGAGTATGCTTGTTGATGCAGCACAGCTGGTGCTAGAAGCTGAATTGGAGCTCAGCTCA
>OVAN01010068.1:0-16147 GCA_900406275.1 Anastatica hierochuntica | reverse complement strand
TTATACGGTCGCAATAATCAGTCGCAAAAAGACAGTTTTCTTGTAGTGTTATGGCCTCCACGTCAAGACCAATGAATCGAGTCGCAACTATTCCGTGACTGCAAGGCAACAATGTCTTGTTAAATTTCTGGCATGTGCATTTTTTCTTTGAGAAATCTACGTAATAGGTGTTGTTGTCGTCCTCGATGACTTGGCAAGTGAAGGCAGAGACGCGTATGACATTCATCCCGCAAATTCTTCTTGGTATCTCGCAAGCCAATCGCTTGCAGCATCAGTTAGCTTGTGCCTTTGTGCCTCCACTTCAACTCGCCTTACACAAAACCATTTCATCACTTGCAGCCGCAGAGACTCAACCATTGCAACTATCGACAATGTAATAGCTTTGCCAATTGCAGCATTCTGTGATTCACATTTGTTGCTACTCATTATATTTTACCTCCTTGCTATACAATAGGCTTGTGTCCAATGCTCATGCGGGATAGCTTCCAAACACGCGGCACACTCAGGTGATCTCCTCATAATTTCATCAAATCGTTTGCGAAAGATGCCAACACTGTAAGCACGTGCTGCTTTGCCAACAAGGAAACCAATACCATTGACTTTTTACTTAGTCTGGACATTCCTTACAAGGTGGATGACACATGCACCGTGGAATGTTATTGGATAGGCAGCTCGGATGCCGACATATATGGTGTGTGCCTATTTGAGAAGATGACTAGAATCAGATTCATCGGGCAATATTGTCTTCAGCTGCTGAAAAACCAAGTCCAAGCAGACTCATTTTCTCCATCAACAACTGCCCATGCAATTAGGTAAATCTGAAAATTCTCGTCTTGCATACAGGCGCTTATTAAAGTGCCTTTCATCTTGGCTCAAATTGTTGTAGCATCGACGATAACAACTTTACGCATGTGTTTGATACCACGAATATAAGCGCCTAGTGCTATAAACAAGTACTTGAATTTTTCCTCGTCATTCCTCATTTGCTTACCAACTAATGTGCACACGGTCCCTGGGTTAGCTTGTTTAAGGAGATGCATGTTTACAACCAACAACTTGTATCTCGGTTCCTCACAACCTCTTGCGTTAAGTATAGCTTTCTCTCTGCCTCGCCATGCTTTGTTATAGCATATTCAAACTTTCAGCTCTGCCAGCATCAATTCTGGGATTTCACTTGCACGTAGACCAATTTTCCCGTTTGCATACCTTAACTTCAACACTTCTCCAATTATCTTAGTAGTTGCGTTTCTCTCAAATTGGGACCTTGCTGTAATTGAGCACGTGTGCCTGAGATTGATACTCCTTATCTGAAAATTTGCAAACTACTTCGTTACAAGCCAAGCAAACACCCTCTATGGGCACAACAAATCAATGCACTTGATTATTAACCTCTTGGTGTCTGACTTTTCTGGTCTGTATGCAAAAAAGTGCTTCAGAGCATACAGCGAGAGAACATCTTGCAGCTCTTCCATGTCCTTGAACACTTGATCAAAGTATAGGTCATTATCGCATGTTATCCGTTCATCATTTTCTTCTGTGTGATTATATCCATCGTCGTACACAGGGGATCTGTCAGCTGTCATCAACCCACTATCCTCACTGACTACATCAAATATGGCATTCAGATCCCTAACCGTAGCTGTTATATTCCCTAAATGCTCAAAACCGGTCACACTCACATACCCAACACCAGTTCCTTGATCAGTTCCCATCTGCCAATGTTGGTTCCCTCATGGAGCACAATAGCTTCCATGCGCCTCGTGCCTGAGCTCTCAGGTACCTCAACTCGAATGCCTAAACAAGTAGCTCCAAAACTCCCAAGTAGATAGTCAGGTCTTTGCTCCCAGTACCTTGGATCTGCTTCGCAGCCAAGTGTGTCATCTGCATAAAATTCAGGGTTATGTGATGTAGTTAAGGAACAAACCATTTGTCCCTCGGTCACAAATGCTTTACCCTTATCAACCCTAGCTAAATCGGTCAAATAGTGTCTTCCTCGTTATTGTTGGGTTCTTCCTCTGGCTCTAATACCATACCACTGATGTCCTCCATGCCTCATTCATCCATAGATCTAGGTGTCAGAGAAGGTGTTGCAGCATCAACAAGACGGATGATGTTGCTTGTATCACAAATCTGCAAGTCCAAAGGGTCTCCATTATGTTGCAAAGCACCTGCAATTTCATTGTTTGCGATTATTTGGATGTTTGTTGATGCAACACTTTACAGATAGATCCCAACGCATTTCAAATGTTCTTGTATCCTCCTTGCTCGCTCCTACTATGCATTTGTCGTGCTTGCACGGACTTGGAACCCCTCCCCCACAGTTGTGGGCATCACAGCCAGACCATCTATGCTGACAAGAAAGTTTAGTTTGTTGTCCGCTGATTTTGCTGTTAGGAAAAACTCATACCATTGTTTTCATCTATGACAACCGATGGAGTCTTTCTAGCTTGCAGGGAAGTTTGCCCAGACTGCAACCAACATGTTAGCTTAGGTATGGTTGAGCCATACCCAAAGGCATTTTGAACAGAAGCTACCACTTCTGAGTACTCCATCCCCTCCTCCACTGATATTATAATCGCCCAACATCCATGTCTGACCATTAATCCTCATTTGTCGTTGGCAACACATTCCCATTTCACAGGCAAGACAACCACATGATGGACTTTACCTTACACACACATACAGAAAATGAGCAACAAAGTTGTAGGTTCGTGCAAGACGCTCGTGAAATCTACCTACCCACCTACTTCCTAACGCAGATCGACTCACATGTGGAAAGCAAGAAAAAAAGGTGGACATACCTTCTCTTTGGATCTCTGATTACCGCTGGTATACTCCTTTTCCTTGAGAATTTAGCTTCAATAACGTTGATCAGAACCTCTAGATGCGTTAATTTTAAATTGTCGTCCGAACAAAACAAAAAATGCCTCAGCTGCGCTTTCCCCTTGCCTTTTATTGATATCTATAGAATAAAAACTTGTCCAGTCATTTGCGGCACCATTGTTTAACAATGTACACCGGGTATCGCGTTTGTTCGATTTTGAACTTGTTTTATCCTGCCTTTCCCAATGACAAAATGGTCCATTCTCATATCCTGTTGATGGCAAAGTTTTTCAATTATGGCAAACCAAGAAACGAATTTGTAGATTATGGCATTTATGTGATTCATCCTATATAAATATTGTTGTTACTATAAAAAAACAACAAACTTTTTCCTCTCTCTTCAGAAACTAGTCGTAACAGTGACAACCCATTTCTCCCTCCTCCGGCGTCTTCAACGGAACCAGCAGCCTCCTCCTTGCACCTCCCAAGGCCCTCCCCTCCTTATGGGGAAGGGAAAACCACCAAAACACAAATCTCCCCCTCTCCCTCTTCATCCAAAGATGCTGCTCTAGATACCTGTTCAAAGGAAAATGGATCCAATCTTCAAGCTCTGGCAAGCCATGAAAAATTTGTCACAACTTCGATTACTTCCTCGGAAGTTTTGAATGTGCAATCCGCTGTCCAAGAGAAGGATATGGCCATACCAGTGAAATAAGATATGAAATCGTCGGAGTTGATATATGAGAAACCTAGAGTTGCGAAAGCCATAAAAGTTGCAGACCCAACCTCTGTTGAAAAGCCAGTCACCAACATATCTCTAGATACATGGTGCGCTCTGTTCAAGGGCTCAACCAAGAAATTAGAAAAGAAAAAGGCACTACCTTCATGTTACCTTCAGGCGAGGCTTATGTAAAGATCCATAACTCACTGATCGAGAAACACAAGCACTCTTAGAATCAATTTTTAATTGGTCAGTTCTATTCAGACCCACCGGCTCAGAACACCATTCACTCGATTGTCAACTACATCTGGAGTAGAAATCTCATAGATGTAATGATTTCTAAGATGGAAGGCTTTGCTTTTATGTCAAGATTCCCAATGCTCAAACACGAAACAAAGTCTTCGCTCAACAGTTATGGTAAATTGAGAGGCAAACAATGTTTGTTGACAAATGGGAACCCAGTGTGATCCCGGAGAAACCAGAGCTTACTTCGGCTCTGATTTGGCTAGAAGTGAGGAGCGTCCCTCTCCAATCTTTCAACAATGATGGTCTAGAAAGAGTTGCAAGCTTTGTTGGTGAGCCTAAGTTCCTCCATCCTATGACTGCGAACAAAAAAAATTGGAAGTGGCCTAGGTGTTCACCATAATTGATCCCCGCAAGCCACTTTCCGAAGCTGTTAATGTTCAATTCGATAACGACGAAATTAGAAGTATCCTTTTTAAAAGCCCCTGGATTCCTTTCGTGTGTGGATTTTGTAAAGAAATTGGTCACAACTTACGAAGATGTAAGATTTCACCTATCCTCTGCTCTAGTTGAAACTCCACAATCCACCAGACAAAGGAATGCACAAGGAACAAACGTGCTCAAAAGAAGAAGAAAAACAGTTAAAGTGTCATCTACTTTAGCGATTGGTACTCAAGAAGGGAAGGATTTTCCTCTCGAGTCACAGGCTGTTGCTTTGCCTAATGATATAGGTCCTGAAAAATTACCTTTGACTCTTCTACCAGGTTCGTCAACACCTCCAGAAATCAATAAAGATCTCAAAGGGAAAGGCATTATGGTCGATGAATCCTCAACCAGTGGAACATGTGATGGAGCCATCATAATCGATCTAGCGATGGGAAACAATCAGGAAGGTACCTCGAAGGGAAGCAAGAATCTGGATCCACCACATTATGCTTCTCTAGAGAGCAAAATAAATACGAATGTATTTGATGAAAATGAAAGTTTTACTACTGTTTTTTCTAGAAAGAATAAGAAGTCTTCCCAGAGCAAAAGCTCTAAATACTAAGCCCCTCTCTCCATGTGTACAATTTTTTTTTTTGGAATTTGGGAGGATTTAATATATCTACCCAGCATAGTGGCTTTCGTGAAATGGTTCAAGCTTAACCAACTTGGTTTTGGACGTCTCATTGAGACACATGTCAACCAGTCCAAGCAAAAGAATATGATCAATAGACTACTGTCGGGCTGGTCTTTTGAAGGAAATTACGAGTTTTCTGAGCTAGGGAAGATTTGAATATTATGGCACCCTAGCATCAAGGTAATCATCATCTCAAAGTCTTTACAAATGATGACTTGCGAAGCGACTTTTCCGGGAGTTCAAAACAGTTGCATAGTTTCCTTTATTTATGCATCCAACCTGGAAGCTCAAAGAAAGGAACTATGTCAAGAGATTGTCGTTGCTTCAGTCGATAAGAGGATCTCAGGCAAACCATAGTCTCTCCTCGGAGACTTCAATCAGATCATGGATCCGAGAACACTCTTTCCTTGCTACGCTGAATATTGACAAACCTACTCGAGAATTAAAAAACTGCCTCTTAACTGCATCACTTTCAGACTTGACATTCACAGGGAATAATTTCACCTGTTGGAATAAAATGGCTAACGATCCTATCGTGAAGAAATTGGATAGAATCTTGGTGAATGATGATTGAAGTTCTGTATTTCCATTTGCGGTAGCATTTTTTGATGAGCCAACTTTTTCAGACCACACACCATGTTTTATCAATCTAATCCTGGCTGACTAAGTTGCAGGAAGCCTTTTAGGTTTTACAACTTTCTCCTCAATAACCCTGGCTTTATTAATATGGTAGCTTCTGTGTGGTACTCTACTTCAGTGCAAGGTTCTTCAATGCTCAAAGTATCAACAAAGTTAAGGACTATGAAAAATCCAATCAGAAGTTTCAACAAGAGTAATCATTCATAATTGGAAAAAAGAGTTGTGGAAGCTCATGAGCTTCTTCTCTCAAAGCAAAGAACTCTACTATCTTTCCCATCCATCTTTGCATCCCAAGCAAAGAAACTTGCAACGAAAAGGTGAACTGAATTGGTCTTAGCCAATGAATCCTTTTTCTGGCAAAGGTCCAGAGTCACTTGGCTCCGTAAAGGAGACTCAAAAACGAGATATTTCCATAAAATGGGGGCCACAAGAGAAGCTATGAATAGGATATACTACCTTGTCAAGAAAGATGAAAATAAACTTGAATCTCAAAAGGAAATCCATAGTCACTGCGTATAATACTTCTAGGAACTTGTTGGTGAAGAAGAGGGTCTACCTCAGTTTGACTCAAGGGACATTCAATCACTTTTGCCTTTCAGATGTTCTAACTCTCAAAAAAGACTCTTCAAGCCAGCTTCTCTTCTGATGAGATCAAGTCAACTTTTTTCTCTATACCAATGAATAAAAGCAGCGGCCCCGATGGTTTTTCCGCTGAATTTTTCACTGTAACCTGGTCCATCATAGGTGTTGAGGTAACAGATGCTATCAAGGAGTTCTTTAAAACAGGGCAACTACTAAAAAATGGAATGCTACCAATTTTGTACTTATCCCAAAGATTACTAATGCTTCAACGACAAACCACTTCAGTCCCATCTCTTGCTTGAATACAACAGACAAAGTAATCTCAAAGCTCTTTGCTAATAGATTGAAGCGGTCGCTACCTTCGATTATCTCCCACGAGCAAACTGCTTTTCTGCCAGGTCGTTTATTAGTTGAGAATGTATTACTCACCACTGAACTTGTTGATGGTTACCAAAGAAAGAATACGACGCATAGGGGAATGCTTAATGTGGATATAAGGAAGGTCTTTGACACAGTTCGTTGGAACTTCTTGTTGGAAATACTTGTTGCATTGTACTTTCCAGGAAAATTCATCACCTAGATCAGATTGTGCATATCATCAGCCTCTTTCTCACTAACTGTGAACGGGCATCATGGGGGATTTTTCAAGAGTAAAAAAGGGCTTAGGCAAGGCGATCCGTTATCGCCATATCTTTTCTTATTGATCTTGGAAGTTCTCACCAAGCTATTAAAATCTCAATTTGGCATTGGGACATTCAATTATCATCCTCGAACAGAGACTCTTCAAATTTCTCACATCTTATTTGCAGATGACATCATGATTTTCTTCGATGTGAAAGTGAATTCTCTGCTAGGAATCACAGAAACTCTGAATTTGTTTGTTGTGTGGTCAGGGCTTAAGTTAAATGCAGAAAAGACGAAGCTTTATCTCAGAGTTTTGGAATCGCCATTCTCTCTGAATCTGGTTTCTCCATTGGTGCTCTACCTATTCGCTACTTAGGTGTTCCCCTAATTTCTAGAAAGCTTCGTATTTCTGAATACTCATCTCTGTTCCACAAGATCGAAATAAAGTTTGTCATGGTCTGTAAAGACACTCTCTTTTGTTGGGAGATTACAATTGATCTCCACTGTTATTCATATCATTATTGTGTTCTGGACTACTGCTTTCTGCTCCTAAAAGGGTGTATAATGAAGATTGAAACTCTGTGTTCCAGGATTCTATGGTCTGGAGACATTTCCTCAAGTAAAGGCACCAAAGTAGCATGGAGAAAAGTCTGTCTTCCTAAGGCTGAAGGAGGGCTTGGCTACAAACGTTATGCTCTTTGGAATAAGATCCTTTGCTTGAGATTCTATTGGCTGTTATTTGCTCAATCCGGATCCCTGTGGGTTGCTCGGCACCAACATCACCATCTTCGATCTGCAAGCTTCTGGTCACTAGCTGAGAATGTTAATACATCGTGGTACTGGAGTTGTTTGTTGATATTAAGAGCTCTCACTGAGCGCTCTATTAGATGCACCCTCGGTAATGGAAAGGGAGCCAATTTCTAGGTTGATTTTTGGAATCCCCTATGCCAGCTTATCAAACTCATCGGGAATGAAGGGTCAAGTAGTACACGACTCAACCTGCAAGCGAAGGTGGCTGAAGCATCAAATGACAAAGATTGGATGCTTATTGCGGCAAGATCAGAAGCCTCTCTACAATTGCAAGTCTTTATCTCCTCTCAAAACCTCCCAAATGATTCACAAAATGAAGATTTTTACACCTGGTGCGTGAATGGTGTGAAGCACAAAGCTTTTGGTGCGGTGCAGACATGGGAGTCAATTAGAGAGAAAAAGCCTATCAAAGCTTGGGCTGAGGCAATATGGTTTATAGTAGAAATGAAGAGGAATGCCCACCATATGTGGATTTGTCAATTGGACAGGTTGCCTACACGATCTAGACTGATTTCATGGGGGCTCCACGTGAATCACTTATGTTGTTGGTGTTATGAGTATAAAAATCGCGCGACCACTTGTTACTCAGATGCCGTTATTGTGTTGAGATATGGAAAAGTATCCAGACAAGGCTAAAGCTAAGACTGTGTCTCACCTATTCGTGGTCGGCTTTGATTACATGGATGAACCTAAAGACATACACCTCGCCGAGAATCCTCCGAAAGATAGATGCTCAGGCTGCTCTGTACCACCTATGGAAAAAGCGCAACAACAGTCTCCCTAACAATTGTAATCTCCCACCATCAGTTATCTTCAAGGAGATCGACATGGAGGTGAAGAATACTATTATAGCTCGCTAGAATCGCAAAGGATTTAGCTATATTGAGACCTATCTCTATTTCCTGATCGCAAGTGCATATGTTGTTTGCCTTGTTTTTTTAATTAACTTTTGGCAAGGAAAACATTACACAGGTTAAGCTTTTGTAACCAACTTCATTTTTAAATGATATTTACCTTTTATCAAAAAAAAATATTGTTGTTACATTTTTGTTTTTGAACTTATGTATTTTTTCATATGTACATAACTACTCGAATAAGACTCATTGTTTTGGAATTTATTTATTTTTTCATATGTATGTAACTACTCGAATAAAATTCTTTCGTATTTTGCTTAGTTTATGAACTGAATATAAAAGATATTGCTTGTTGATATTTGTGGAGAATGACGCAACTTAAATTTCATCAAGTCCAAATGCATGGTTGTGATGCAATGATATGCTTCACAGAGTTTATTTCACCCAAAAGAAAAGGAATCCATCAACAGTAACCAAGGAGCTGTAAAACGCTGAAGCAGAGTTGATCATTTTTGATGAAACAGAGAAGAAGGAGCCACGAAACAGAGATGAAGAAGCCTTGATCGAGTGGGCTCACGAAGACATAGGCCACAAAATTATCTCTCGAGACCTTAAGTGACAACTAAGAAGGAGAAGAAGACTCTTTTATCCATGGCAAGGATTGTTTGCTTTTTCTTTAAAAACACCAAAGACTCTTCCTTTAAGTTTCATGTTATTCTCTCTGGCTTTGGATAGCTTTTGCTATTTGGGTAGATTCTTTAGAATATGATTATAAAGTGAGTGTTTCTCTAGTAGGCAGTGAAGGTTTACTGAGAGGAAACTATGGATTGATCATCTTTATAATCACTTCTTATCTTTTGTTTGAATTTGTCTCTTTCTTTTCAAGGGTTTAACAAAGGTTTATGCAAAGGTGACTCTTTTTTACAAATCTGAGATCTTTTATATTAAAGTTGTCTCCTTTCTTGTTGGATCTTCATTTCCTTGCTTCTTCTGCGCTTGAGTAACTTAAAGCTCGAGTCTTGTTCATTTCTGGTTGGTTTCTTCATCAAAGTTACGTTCTTTGTGGTGTTCTGTTCTTACAAACCAGAAAGCTAGTGACTTTATCGATTTTTCTCTGTGGTCTTAAAATATTGGTGCATTTGTGACTGGCCGAACACCTTCATGGATTCAATTTCCAAAACTCAAGGCTCGACAATGAATTTCCATGGTCATATGGCTGAGATCTCTCATGACATAGATGGTCTTCGTCGCGGATATGATAAACTTGGAAAACTTGCTCTGATCTACATACTCATATGGCTGACCTTAATCGCAGGATAGTTGAAAACACAACAATGATTGATCGGTGTCTGTTGGCTTCAGATCAACGTCTCGAAAGCCATATGGCTACGATAACTTACACTCTGCAATACCTGCATAACTCGATATCAATGGATAAGGGTAAAGGGATAGATCTTGGAGAAACTTCCGCTGAACCTTCTCCACGACCAGACATGGTTCAATTGCATCAAACTACAGGCATCAACTCTTCGATGACTGTCCAAAACATGCTTAAAACTAGAGAACAAAGGCTGACAAAACTAGAGATGCCGATTTTCGATGGCTCGAGACCTTATGGTTGGATTTCCCGAGATTAATGTTTCTTCCGCGCTGGTCAGTTTATTCCGAAGAAAGACTGAGGTTGGTTGCTACTTACTTAGATGGACCAGTAATGAATTGGTTAAATGGTGAAGAGGACACAAATCCTTTCACCAACTTCAAACAGTTTCATTCGCGTATATTGAGATGGTTCACTGAAACTATCAGAGATGAATCAGGGAAGCGGTTCTTTGGCATTAAACAAATTGGTTCTGTTGCAGATTACATCAATGAATTTGAGGAATTGGCAGCTGTGATGATTGGCTTATCTGAAGCTCACAAAATTGACGTGTTTTACAACGGTCTCAAACCTGAAATGCAGGAAAAAATTAAGATAAGAGCTCCGGTGGGACTTGCTGCTCACAAAGAAGCAGTCATGAAAATGGATACGAGCCGTTTGAGTAGAGTTCTAAGTGAAGACACTCCTTGGTCAAAATATAATCGCCGACAAACAAATTCCTACACTCATTTTCCTGCGACGGCTAACTCTCAAAGGTTACTCACTAACACCCCATCACAGCAAGACACCAACAAAACCTCCTATACTGAACATAGAGCAAAAGGTACTTGTCAAACACACCCTCGTAACCAACAACGCTAAACTGATTCGGAGCTCCTCGATAAGAAGCGAAAGGTTCTATATTTCAAATGCGACAAAAATGGTCTCCACAACATAGCTGTCCCAACAAACACTTGCAAGTGTTAACAGAGATAAATGACTACCAAATGGAGGTATTATGCGATATGTATGAACTGTTGGAACCAGAGGAACCAAATCAAGAAACACAACTGATGGAGATATCCTTATGTGCATTCCTAGGAATCGATTCTATACATACAAAAAAAAGTTAGAGGCAAATTGGGCAGAATTGAGATCGTAGTTATGCTTGACAGCGGCGCCACTCATAATTTTATATCTCCAAGACTTGTGGCTACTACTAAGTTGAAAGTAATGAAGAAGAACAACCTCCACATTCGTTTGGGCACTGGAACTCTAGTATCGGAAATGGGAGTGTGTAAGAAAGTGACATTTTTAGTTCAAAGATTGGAATTTACTAATGATTTCATCGAATTGGAGTTAGGTGGAGCAGACGTTATTCTTGGGGTTCAATGGCTTCAAACCTTGGGTCCTTGTGTGATCAATTGGAAATCTCATGAACTCACCTTCTCTTATAAGGGTCGTCATGTCACACTTTGCGGTGAATCAGACTTGCATTCGGCTAAATGGTCTTTCAAAACAATGACAGCCGCTAACACTTATCACCAGCTGGATATACCTCTGGAGTTATCGACACAAACGCTATCACCAGAAATCGATGATACTCTTTCTCCTGCAATATCAAATTTGTTGCAGAACTATGACTCCATTTTTATGACTCTGAATGCTCTTCCTCCTTCTCGGGACATTAAACATTCGATAAACTTACTTCCTAGGGTTAATGAAGTTTCGGTTCGCCCTTACCGATATCCGCAGGCTACAATGGCAGTCGTAGAGCGGATGGTAGCCGAGCTCAAAGAAAGAGGCACTATTCGTCCTAGCAATAGCCCTTTCTCAAGCCCTGTTCTTCCACTCCGCAAGAAGGAAAAATCCTGACAATTGTGTGCCGACTATCGTGCCTTGATTTTGGTACCAGTTCTGGATAAATACTTGATTCTCATGATAGACCGGCTACTTGACGAACTTCACGAAGCTGTGGTTTTCTCCAAATTGGATCTAAGATCAGGGTTTCATCAAATTCGTATGAAAGAATCGGACATTGAGAAAACGACATTTCGTACTCACGAAGATCACTATGAATTTGTCGTCATGCCCTTCAGACTAACAAATGCTCCAACTACATTTCAAGCACTCATGAACGACATCTTTCATCCCTACCTTCGGAAATTCATTCTGGTTTTCTTCGACGGTATTCTCGTCTATAACTTGTCTATGAAAGAGTACATACAACACTTGCATATGGTGCTCGATGTCCTTACCTAACATCAGCTTTTTGCTAACTAGAAAAAGTGTATCTTTGGTCGTGAACAGATTGATTACTTGGGTCACATCATCTCTACTAATGGGATGGCTACGGATCCTTTTAAAACAGAGGCAATGTCGCATTGGCCAACACCAAAAACCGTGAAAAAACTTCGAGGCTTCCTCGGTCTTACGGGTTACTATAGACATTTTGTGAAAGGCTATGTAATTCTCGCTAAACCGTTAACTGATCTTCTCCGGAAAGACAGCTTCTCTTGGTCTTAAAATGCTCAACAAGCCTTCGATTCCTTGAAGAAAGCAATGAGCTTCGCTCCTGTCTTAGGACTATCTAATTATGAAGACACTTTTGTCGTTGAGGCTGATGCTTCAGGCCATGGTCTTGGCGCGGTTCTGATGCAACAAAAAAAACCTATCGCTTACTATAGCCACAGTTTGACACCAAGAGAACAAGTGAAACCGATCTATGAACGGGAACTCATGGCTATCGTCTTTGCTGTTTAAAAGTGGAAATACTACCTTATGGGAAGGCGATTCACCGTCCACACGGATCAAAAGAGTTTAAAGTTTCTTTTGGAGAAAAAGGATGTCTCAATGGATTATCACAAATGGCTTACCATGTTGATGGGTTTCAAATTCGACATAGTCTACAAACCGGGAATCGAAAACAAAGCAGCCGATGGACTTTCTCGAATGGTTCAACACGTTCCACAACAGGTCACATCTTTTCTCTTAGCTTTGATTGTTCCAACTTCCTTGAAATTGCAGGATATCTTGGCTGAAATCGATAAAAACACAGAGTTACACAAGCTAAAACAGAGAATAACAGAAGGGAAAGTTATTAATCAAGGATTTCAGGTGATTGATGGACGAGTCTGGTATAAAGGGAGACTATTGCTACCTCTATCGTCAGCTTTTATACCCTTCATCTTTTATGAATCCCACAACACACTAGTGGGTGGTCGAGCCAGTGTACTCAAGACTTTAAAGAGGGTACAACAAACCTTCCATTGGCAACACATGAAGAAAACATGTCAAGACTATGTCTCCAGATGTGCAGTGTGTCAACAGCAAAAATACTCAACTATGGTACCACCAAGACTCCTTCAACCGTTACCAATTCTGAAGTAGATTTGGCAAGACATAAGTATGAACTTTATTGAAGGGTTGCCGATTTCAAGAGGATTCAATGCAATCTTTGTGATTGTTGATAGGCTAAGCAAGTATGCGCACTTCATCAGACTACAACACTCATTCACAGCGAGACATGTGGACATACAGTTTGTCAACGAGATAGTGAAACTACACGGTTATCCAATGTCGATTGTTTTGGATAGTGACTGAATCTTCCTCAACTCATTTTGGACTGAATGTTGCCGATTATCTCTAACAAAATAGAAGTATAACACTTCTTATCATCCTCAAACGGATGGCCAAACCGAGGTCCTAAACAGTTGCTTGGAGACTTATCTTCGCTGCTTCGCTTGTAACCATCCAAAGACATGGTATAACTTCTTAGCCTGGGCAAAATACTCTTATAACACGGGTTTTCGTTCAGCTTTAAAGATCATGCCTTTC
The DNA here is from genome assembly GCA_900406275.1 of Anastatica hierochuntica. Classification (NCBI taxonomy): domain Eukaryota; kingdom Viridiplantae; phylum Streptophyta; class Magnoliopsida; order Brassicales; family Brassicaceae; genus Anastatica; species Anastatica hierochuntica. The sequence goes on along the minus strand of OVAN01010068.1, from coordinate 2,537 downwards.
AAAGTGGTCTACAGAAGAGAACCGCCGGTCATCATACCCTTTGAAGAAGGCTCCACTAAGAACTTTGATCTTGTAACAATGTTGCGTGAAAGAGACTTAATGTTACAGGATTTAAAACAGACCTTGGACAAAGCTCAGCAGCGTATGAAGACTTCAGCTGATAAGTACTGCAGAGACATCGAGTTTACAGTGGGTACGTTGGTTTTCTTGAAGTTAAGGCCTTACCGATAGAAACCAGTCGCTCATGGGGTATATCCCAAGCTGGCAGCCAAATTTTGTGATTCGTTTGAAATCCTCGAACGCATAGGCAAAGTGGCTTATCGCTTAAATCTTCCCCCAACCTCCAAAATACATTCGGTCTTTCATGTCTCACAATTGAAATTGGCAGTGGGAACTGATTTCGATATTACTCCGCTACCGACTACCTTTTCTGATGCATATGACTTGATCATGGAACCTGAGGAGCTACTAGATACTCATTATACAAGAGAAGGTCAGTTAGAGGTCCTGGTGAAGTGGAAAGACCTTCCTGAACATGAGAACAAGAGCAAAAAATTTCTGTCTTTCAAGCTTGAGGAAAAGCTTCGTCTTAAACGGGATGGTATTGATACGCTTCACAGGGTTTATTTTCGCCAAAAGAAGAAGAATCCATCAACAGTAACCAAGGAGCTGCAAAACGCTGAAGCATAGTTGATCATTTTTGATGAAACAGAGAAGAAGGAGCCACGCAACAAAGCTGAAGAAGCCTTGATCGAGTGGGCTCATGAAGACATGGGCCACAAAATTATCTCTCAAGGCCTTAAGTGACAACTAAGGAAGAGAAGAAGACTCTTTTATCCATGGCAAGGACCGTTTGATTTTTCTTTATAAACACCAAAGACTCTTCCTTTAAGTTTCATGTTATTCTCTCTGGTTTTGGATAGCTTTTGCTATTTGGGCAGATTCATTAGATTCTGATTATAGAGTGAGTATTTCTCTAGTAGGCAGTGAAGGTTTACTGAGAGGAAACTTTGGATTGATCATCTTTATAATCAGTTCTTATCTTTTGTTTGAATTTGTCTCTTTCTTTTCAAGGGTTTAACAAAGGTTTATGCAAATGTGACTCTTTTTTACAATTCTGAGATCTTTTATATTAAAGTTGTCTCCTTTCTTGTTGGATCTTCATTTCCTTGCATCTTCTGAGCTTGAGTAACTTACAGCTCAAGTCTTGTTCATTTATGGTGGGTTTCTTCATCAAAGTTATGTTTTTTTGTGGTGTTCTTTCTTACAAACCAGAAAGCTGGTGACTTTATTGATTTTTCTATGTGGTCTTAACACGTAACAATGATAAGTATTATGCTACAAGAAAACACGTGAAATTCTCAAGGATAAATTTAGAAACATGAAGCTCAATTGTATGTCTATTAGGATACAAAATATTAACATAAATCATATATATGAATTGAGAGTATCTCTCTCCAAGATATTGACACGTCATCGCATAAAAAACTCACACGTCCTCCACCTCCTCATTATGATTTTACATATATTAGGGTTCTCTGTGCGCATTTAACTTGGCGATTCCTCTCCTCTTGCACTTTACTCATCTTGAGATCTTTGTGGAATGTTTTTCTTGTCAAATCAAAGGCGTCATTGGAGATGTCTCAAATAGTTAGAGTCGATTAGTTCTGACACGGAAAGCTTTCAAGCTCCATGAAGTTTAATTTACAGAAATCCAAAGATCGGTAGCAAATTTATTAATTTCTTCCTACATCAATATTGTTGACACGATTTTGGAGTTTCAACATTGTAAAGTACCAAAGTTCCAATGAGTTATCTATACTACTTTAATTGGTTCATAGTGCGTCAACTGTTGACAATTAACAATTCATATGAGGAAAAAGAGATACAAGTGTTGCATGTCAATCAATGGACGCAATTTTGCTTATTTCCTTTCAGATTTGAGTTCTTCGCTTGGTTCATGTTTTTTTTGGCGCATGATATTATTGAATATCATACAGGGAAAATCTGGTAAAAGAAAAAATAATCGATATTTTGGTGAGAGAGTTTGTGATAGTTGAAATTTGTAGTTGTTTCATATTCTTGGTTCTGTCTTAATACTTTTATTATCTATTAGGACTACGTCCGCGCTACGCGCGNTCCGCGCTACGCGCGGATTTCGGTTTGTGGATTTTGTGTTTTTAGTATAGTTGTGTTATTTGTTCTTGTTGTCTCGTTTAGATGTCGTGGTTGAGATTTGGAAATGGGTTCAAGAGGCGTAACCACTACACAGTAAACCACCTGAATGTCAATTTTTCCTGTTATATTCTTGGAGTGTGGGAGATGCTCGCTTTTTCCCACTTTTAGTTTTGAAGGAGCCTTCGTGTTTTTTGCTCTAGTGAAATTGATGTTCGTTTGATCAATCGTAGGATCTTTTTTAATCCGATTGATTGCGTTTTACATGATCAGAATGCAAGATATATATTTTGGTGACATTTAGATATGTTAATAATAATTATATATTATGAGTAAATGATATAAGATGAGATTGCATAAAT
>OVAN01010066.1:0-16149 GCA_900406275.1 Anastatica hierochuntica | reverse complement strand
CATCAACGTCTCTCACCGCATTTGGGATTGCACAAGGAAGAGTTGTCTTTGGTAAAGAGTCAACTAGCAAGATATGAGTTGAGCCTTGCTTCACATCTTTAGGCTTGTTGTTCTTGTCCTTCTCACATGGAACCATATTCTCCTTAGTCTTGGTAACATGCAAGGCATTTTGTTCAACAATCTCACCAATTGAACAAGGTTTCTTGGATTTCTTTAAATCACCATTCATGGGAATTGACTTTGGGTCTTGAGGATTTCCCATTTGCGTTGTGTTTTCAGTAGGTTCACTATCCTCTTGGTCCATTATCATCATCAAATTGCCGATCCTATTTTTCTAGTGACTATATCCTTCAAAACCTTGTTGACTACCGGTTGGTCTTGACACCATTCCATAAATGGTATTGTAACCATGAGACCTCCCATTCGATCCTTGATCTTCTTGTATTTGGCTTCAAGGATTTGTTTCTTAAACCTTCCCGGAAATGGTAAGTTCAATTCATCGATTGGGATATCTGTATTGGTTCCTCTATTATCCTTGTTTCCCTTTTGGCGTGGGGGAGGTTTCCTTAGGCTAAGATCCTCTTGAGCTTTTGGAAACTCCTTATAAACTTCCTGCTTTTTGGTCTCCCCTTTCTCATCTTGCTCCTTTTGTCCCAAAGACGTTGGATCATACTCAATTTTCTCATTCTTCTTAAACTCACTTTCTTGAGCTCTTGTAGGAAATTTGCTTCCACTTCTCAAAGTAACGACGTTACATTGCTCTTTTGGGTTCATCTCACACCTCCCAAGAAGTTTTCCCTTTTGGAAGTCAAGTTTAGAGGCTTGTTCCGCGATCCTATGATCAATTTCCTTAACATAGGAAGCAAGTGATTCACAATTTTCCTTCATTACCATGTGGTTCTCATGAGTCTTACGGGTGATCTCCTTGAATCTATCATCCATGTCTTTCTTTGTCTCCTCCTTTCCAACCAAAAGTTCTTTCAACATGGAATGCGTCTCATCCCCCTTTGAGGTTGTAGGTACTTTCTTGAGTTGTTGGAGTTGTTAGAGATCGTTCTCCTAGACTTGTTCTAGGCGATGAGCTTTGGGAATAGCTTCCATGGTAGCTCTCTTGAACAAAGCTAATCTCCTCTTGTTGATCAAAGAAACTTTCACTGATCTTTACTTGCTTCTTTTGCTTGAGGACCGCCTTTGCTATTTCATCAATCTTTGCATTCAATTCTTCAAGGCGCTTTTCTTCAATCCTAGTTTGAAAGCCAACATTCTCATCTTCATCATAGCTTTTGTCCAAATTGTCAACTAACTTTTCTCCTTGTGTCGTGGTTAGGCTAGCAAAGTTCCCATCGCTTGCCAGTTTCATGGCAAGACAAAAGTGTTTGTGTACTTCTCTATGGAAGATTCTAAGTAGACTCCCTTGAGTGAACCCGTGGTGAGGACAATCCCTCACATACCCTTTGGATCTTTGCCAAGCTTCTCCAAGCGTCTCTTCTATCCCTTGCTCAAAATTAGCAATGTTGTTCTGAAAATTGGTTGTTCTTTAGCATGGATAGAACTTTCCAAGAAACTTCTTCTTACACTCTTCCCCTATGGTAATTAAAGAGCTCACTATGGTCTTGTCCCATTCGGAAGCTATATCCCCCAAAGAGAATGAGAAGAGAGAAAGTTTCACGTGGTCATCCGGGATTCCTTGAAATTAAACCGTTTCACACAACCTTTCGAAATAGTCAAGATGATCTATAGGATTCTACGCATCCGAGCCGAAGTATCTAGAATTTTTCACCATGTTGATAAGACTTGACTTGATCTTATATGGAGGCAAGTCACACGGTGGAGCTCTTATACCCATACTTATTTGGCTCATGATAGGTTTGCAAAGTCTCCTATAGTCTCTTGATACTCTCTCCGTTAATTCATTTCTTCTTGAAGTTGTCGATTCATCATCCTTGCAACAAAGCACAAGCAAAAAGAAAAAGGAAATAGGTAAATAACTTGAAAAGTAAAGCTTAGTCTCAAACTTAAATGAAGTCCAAAAGAAAATCTTAATCTATCAATTGTGCTCCCCGACAACAGCGCCAAAAACTTGTTCACGGTTGTTTAAAGCAAACAAAAGGCAACGAAGCTTTAAATTTATAAAAGCCCGTTTTCTAACAATCATACAATCTGCAAGTGCACGGATATGTCATTGTAGTACTTTGGGGTCGAACCACAAGGAGCAAACTTTAGTTAGATAGATCTAAGTTTTGGGAATACACACTCAAGCCTAATCTAAGCAAATAAGAAAGGTTGGGTTTTGTTTTTGTTTTGTTAATAGTCTAGAAATGATAGCAAGGCAAGAAAGTAAACAACTTAAATAAGACAATAAACTTAGATAAAGAAAGCAAATATAAACTTAAAAGATGCTAGCTTGAAACAAACTATAAACTAAGATGATGGACCAAGGGATGTTATAATCGATCAACTTAGAAAGATGGTGATAAAGGTATTAGATCAAGCTATTGAGCACAAATCCTTGACCAAAGGCAATACTAGCCTAATCCACTCTCATGGCAAGATGCCATTTCCTTATCAATCGTATTCACTCAACTCTCGTTTGTTGCAAATGATAAATCGATTAGGACTCATTAAGAGCAAGCCCGTATAGTCACTTATCAATCTAGCAAACAACTCTCATTGACTAGATTGAAATAGCAAGAATTTGGTTCTCCTAGATATTTCGTCGAACACCTCTTCAGCGAGAAATGCATACAAGTCTAGATCTTAGTTAGCTACTCTAAAACCTAGCATTAAGCACTCCAAATCCTTAGGAAACTTAAGATTAGCTATCCTTAACACCATATCACAACCTAATCTAAGTAGATCTAAACATCCTTGTTTCCATCAAAAAGACTACTCACACAACATAAAGAAGAAAAAGAAAAGACATGAAGAGAAAGAGATAGATTTCATAGATAAAGATATATGCTTGATCCAAGATCCAAACTTAAAAGAGAGACTCTTTATCTTAAAGATCAAGAGAGAAAGCATAAAAATACAATCTTGATGAACGAGAAAACTTATAAAAGTGTTGGATAAAAGTTCGATACATAAAACTAGGTTAAAGGGGTATTTATAGGTGGAAGGAGGGTGTTTTTCGGGTAAATGCAACAAACCATCAACCCCCCATTAACCTCAGGTAACCTCCCAGGTCGATAGGAGGTTACCTGAGGTTAATGGGGGTGTTGCACTTAGCAGCAGGGTGGATGTTTGCTGTAAAGGAGACTAGCCATCGACCTTAGGAGACAAGGCATTGACCTCCAGGTCGATGGCTGGTTCCTTTTACAGTTTGTGACTTGTTTCTTCTCCATTTGATGTCCTCTTTTGTTCCCATCTTCTACCGTTTCTTCTAGCTTTTAAATCTCTTTGATTCTTGGTCCTTTTAGCCTCTAGAATCCATATCTCAAGATCTCAGATTGATCTCCAAAGTTGCACCTATAAATGCAAAGAAAATGATATGCAAATGCAATATGTTCCTAAACTAGACTCTAGACTTAAACTAATGCATTCTAAGACTTTATGCAATATTTACAACCTAAATACATCTAAAACATAAAACAAATGAGTTCTAAAATGCATAAAAACATATGCACATCACAAATCAACCCACGAATCAGAGGTTCAGGGTCCACGTGCCCCGGATGCCAACTTTGGAAACTCCTCCTACTAATAACTCGGTCGAAAGAGGGAATCCAGCAGCAACGGGAGCCCAGGAGAACCAAAATCTTGTTCAAGAGCGAGAAGACCATATGGATGAGAAGAGTCACAGGCCGCAAATCTTGTCCCACTCTTTGATGAGGCCAGATGACTGGAACAAATGTTCTCCAACAAGTTCGAGGCACTGCAGTCGGTAACCAAACAACTTCCAGGCTCTCCACCTCCTCTAAGGAAAAGTGCCCTAAGCTCTTATGTGGACACTCATTTCTCAGATGAGATTGCACTCACCGACATGCCAATGAAGTTCACCTTCCCATTCATCAAGTCGTACGACGGGACTTCTGACCCGGATAATCACATCGCACAGTACAAGCAGAAGATGCTCACTGTAACGATCCAGAAGGATCACAAAGAAGCTGCCATGTGTTAGGGATTTGGTACCAGTCTAACGGGAGCCGCCTTGCAATGGTTCATATCGATTCCAACTAGAACCATAAGATCCTTTGCTCATCTAACTGATCTATTTGTTGAGCAATTTGCTAGTAGCAGAGTGACTCCCATGTCATCTGATGACCTTTATGAGATCAGACAGCGAAAGGCAGAGCCACTCCGGAGCTACTTTCATCGTTTTAACAATCAGAAGGTCACGATCCCCAACTGCAGTGTTGCCACCAAAATTTCATCCTTTAAATGAGGACTTCAGCCTAATGGTGATATGTACAAGGAGCTCAAGAAATATCAATGCAGAATGATGGAAGACGTGCTCTCCCGCGCCCAGGTGTAGATCAAGTGGGAAGAAGACGTGCTTGCTAGGCAAGAATCCCGGGTCATGAGGACCGAGAAGACGGCCAGAGACGATAAGCCTTACCAGAGACCTACCAAAGAAGACGGACCGAAGGGGGCTAAAGGGCATAAGCCTCTCAGTAAGCCGGACGGCAACAGATTCCCGCCAGTAAATACTTGGTCGGACGTATCTAACCTGTCAATAGCAAGAGCGGAGCTGGTAGGAGTCTTGAAGGAGATGGGAGGCCCAGTTAAATGGCCCTAGAAGATGAGGTCGCCTGACCATCGTCGGAATCCGAACAAATGATGCGACTTCCACAACCACCATGGTCACAGAACGGAGGATTGTATATCCTTAAAAATAGAAGTCAACGAGCTGCTCAAGAAAGGACACCTGCCGGAATTCCTCTCTAACAGAGCAAAGGAGATGCTAGATAGTTAGGAGGAAGGTGCCCTAGCAGGCCGTCAAGCGCCAGATTCCCCAAGGCATGATAGGGTGATTAATATCATATCCAAAGGGTTAGAGATAAGTGGTATTACACATGCCGCTGCAAAAAAAAAGAACAAGGTTTGCGAAAAACAATCATGGCACCCAAGAAGCCAAGTGTCAGAACCTCAGTCAAGAAGTCATAAGCTTCACGACCGAGGGACAAGATAGAGTCCTAACTCCACATCATGACGCTTTAGTTGTCTCATTATCGATGGCGAATTTTTTGGTGAAGAGGGTACTCATTGATAATGGAAGCTCTACAAACGTACTCTTCCTGGGAGCATATACAGACCTGGGTCTAACCCAGGAAGCCTTAACCAAGAAGACCACAACACTGGTGGGCTTCACCGGAGAAGTCAAGCAAATCATTAGAGAAATAACACTCCCAGTTTGCACTGGTGGAGTCAACCTGTCCACCAATTTTTCCGTCATAGATTATCCCTCTGCCTTTAATATGATCATGGGTAGACGCTGGATACATGATTTGAGAATCATGTTGTCAACCCTGCACCAAGTACTTTAATTCCCAACTCCATGGGGAATCAAGAGTGACCAAGGGAATGCTCGATCGTGCTACCAAACCACTTTAAAGGGAAAGACAACCCCCTAGTAGCAACTACAGAAATCACATCCCACATTGCACACTGAGGAGCCGGAAGTGGAACAACCCTTTGATACCTAGAAAACTAGGCACAAATCTCAAGATAGGGGCAAGATTGCAAGAAGGTATACGCCAGAGACTGATAGACTTCCTAAGATCCAACGCCGTAGATATGACAGGGATAGACCCAAAAGTCATAGTGCATAAGTTGCAAGTGGACCCTAAGTACCCAGCAGTCAAGCAAAAAAGGAGGAAGTTCGCACCGGAACGAGACGCAATCATCAATGATGAAGTCAAGAATCTCCTTGTGACTGGGTTCATTAGAGAGGTCCACTACCCAGATTGGCTGGCAAACGTCGTCGTGGTCCGGAGGAAGAATGGCAAGTTGAGGGTTTGCATAGATTTTACGGATCTAAACAAATCCTGCCCTAAGGATTCTTCCCCTTTGCCCCATATAGACAAGCTGGTGGACGCCACAACAAGAGACCAATTAATGAGCTTTATGGATGCTTTCTCCGGGTACAGTCAAATACTCATGCATCCAGACGACCAAGAAAAGACGTCCTTTATGACTTCTCGTGGAATCTACTGTTACAAGGTGATGCCTTTTGGATTGAAGAATGAGGGATCTACCTATCAGAGGCTAGTCAACATGATGTTCGCGGACCAAAGCGGCCAAACCATGGAAGTCTATATAGACAACATGCTGGTCAAGTCCTTAAAAACAGAAGACCATATACCCACTTGCAACAAGCCTTCTCTATCTTTAGGTAGTACAATATGAAGCTCAACCCCACTAAGTGTTCATTCAGAGTGAACTCCGGAAAATTTTTGGGGTACATAGTTACATACAGAGGCATTGAAGAAAACTCGGAGCAAATTAGGGCGATTCAAGCAATCCTTTCACCTAAGACTACACGAGACGTCCAGAAGCTTACTGAAAGAATGGCGACCTTGAGTAGATTCATATTCAGGCTATCCGACAAGTCGCATGCATTCTTTAAAGCCCTTAAGTTCACTGAGAAATTTTAGTGGAACCGCCGAAGACGCCTTAGTCAAGCTCAAGGAGTATCTCACAACACCACCTCTTCTTTTAAAACCCCAAGATGGAGAGCCACTGCTCTTGTACCTAGCTATTTTAGAGCATGCCGTAAGTGTCGTCTTGGTTAGAGAAGAAGGAAGCAAGTAACATCGAGTGTACTACGTAACAAAGTCCCTTCTAGATACCGAGACCCGCTATAGCCACTTGGAAAAGCTGGCTCTCACCTTGGTCGTCTCGGCTAGGAAGCTGCATCCCTACTTCTAGGCTCACCCGGTTATAGTCATCACGTCTTTCCCCATCAAGTCTGTACTCCACAAGCCAGAAGTATATGGAAGATTAGCCAAATGGGCAGTGGAATTGGGCAAGTACGATGTGATCTTCCGCCCTGCAACGGCTATCAAAACACAGGTCCTGGTGGACTTAGTAGAAGAATTCTCCTCGCAAATCGTACCAGGGGCAGAAGAAGAAGTCATGATCTAGCAGGGAAGTAAAAGCGAAGAAGAATGGGCGGTTTATGTATATGGATCCAGCAACATACGAGGAGCGGAAGTAGGCCTCATGCTCATCTAACCAAGAGGAGAAGTTGTATCAAGAGCAGTGATATGCAACTTCAGAGCCACCAAAAATGAAAGTGAATATGAAACCTTAATTGCAGGACTCAGCTTGGCGAAAGACTTGGGAATAGAAAACCTGCAGGTATACAGTAATTCCCAATTGATCTTAAGCCAATCGCAAGATGACTACCAAGCAAAAGATTCTAGCTTGACCAAGTATCTGGCCATAGCCAAGAAACTCATTGATTTATTCAAAGCATGCAAACTCACACAGATCCTGAGGGAGCAAAATTTGCATGCGGACGCCCTGGTCAACCTGGCCTCAGCCCTAAAAACCGCGGAGCCAATTAGCATACCTTTGTTGGTACTGCAATTGCCAGCTACTGACGAAGACACCGAAGGACCTCAAGTCTCCAACATTGAAGAGGAAGAAAATTGGATGACGCCCATTATTTCCTACCTAAAGGATGGCATCCTGTCCAACATAAGGTGTAAACACCGAAAGATCAAAAGGCAAGTGTCCTGCTATTGCGTGATTCATGAAAACTTTACAGAAGGTCTTTCTCAGGACCTTACCTCAAATACGTAAAGCCAGAAGACGCAGACCTAGTCCTCAAAGAACAAAATGAAGACGAGTGCGGATCTCGCTCCAGCGGAAGAAGCTATGTGCTAATAGCCAAGAGGGTGGGATACTACTGGCCTACGATGGGCCACGATGCCCTCCAGGGTGCCAAACACTGCGACAAATGTCAGAAGCACGCGCATTTATCCAAGCTAACCCCATAGAACCTCAAATCTGTAAGCCCTCCATGGCCATTCATGAAGTGGGGAATGGATATTGTAGGAAATTTCCCAACAACTCCTAGCCAGCTGGAATATCTTTTGGTAGTTACGGACTACTTCTATAACCGGGTGGAGGCAGAAGCCTTGAGCAAGATTATGGATGTCCAAATCAAGAGGTTCCTTTGGAAGAACATGGTAACACGATTCGAAATACCTCAGGAGATAGTTACAGACAATGGCTCGCAATTCACAAGAAAAAACTTCAAAAAGTTTTCCGAAGACTGGGGCATAAAGCTGAGCTTTGGAACTCTGAGACATCTACAATCCAATGGGCAAGCCGAGTCGACCAACAAAACAATAGTCAATCTCTTGAAGAAGAGGTTGGACGACGCCAAAGGAAACTGGGTCGAAGAACTCCCAACTACCTTATGGGCATGTCAAACTAGCATCAAGACTTCAACAGGGGAAACACCTTTCTCCCAGGTGTACGAAACATAACTGGTATTCCCTGCTGAAGTCAGTGTTCCTACAGCCAGGTTAGAGCTTCTAACTCCAAGATAGAATGAAGAGCTGATGGCTTTCTCCCTGGATCTCCTCGACGAAAAAAGGGAAGCCGCAGGAATCAGAAATTGGAAGAACCAACAGGAAGTAGCTCGCAGCTGCAATAAGAAGGTATGAACCCGGACGTTCCAGCAAGGCGAATGGGTACTATGTCGAGTCTTTGACAACACCAGCGACAAGGCCGCACGTAAGCTGACGCCTGGCTGGGAAGGACCATACCAGATAGTGGTAGTCAAAGGAGCAGGAGCATAAAAGTTACAAGATTGGTAGAGAAAAGTATAGCCAAATAGCTGAAACGCGTTACACCTTAAGTCTTACTTCTTCTAAAAGAATGCTCCTAGCCCGGACGACCATACACCAGATACGTTTTTCAGCTTTGGATTTTTAATTTCTTCTACATCTTTTCTTATGTAACCATGCTACATCTAAGGACGGATACCTATCAATAAAACAATTGTTTTCTCACGAGGAAATTCAGTTAAAGCAAGAGGCAAATAAGTTGAATTACTAACTCGTCAATAAAGGAGTAATACAAACAATGTACCCTTCCAAAAAAGAGCGAAAAGCTAAAAAAAAACTCTTCTTGAACAAAGGAAAATACCCGAAAGAAAGCAAGAGACACACAAATTGCTTATTCTGCTTAACAGAAAGTGGCTAACCGGAAAGTCAAGTGCTGAGCAGAAAGCAAAATAGCTTAACCTTGCTTACCAGGTCACAGTAAATGCAAAAGCTATGTGACCTGAGCACGAAGCATCACTTATACCTACTTACCTAGATGTGGGAAGTAGAAGAAAAGTCTGGCACTTGGATCTCTTTGCGGGGAAGATCCATACCAGCAAGACCAATAAGACAGATAGTAGCGTCACAGCAGGAAGCAGAATGCAGCAAAAGCAAACAGTTATTTCCGGATAGCAGAATGCCAACAAGCTAGTGGCTACCTCCGGGTAGCAGAATACCAACAAGCTAGTGGCTACCTCCGGGTAGCAAAATGCCAACAAGCTAGTGGCTACCTCCGGGTAGCAGAATGCCAACAAGCTAGTGGTTGCCTTTGGGTATCAGATTGCCAACAAGCTAGTGGCTACCCCCGGGTAGCAGAGTGCCAAAAAGCTAGAAGATACCTGCGGGTATCAGGAGGACGAAAATTACTAGTCACCCAAAGTGGAGCAAAATGCATCTCGGGGACGTGAGCATTGTCTAAGGGAAGGAAGCAGAACTCCCTCAAAAAAAAGAGAGATAATGAGATTATCCCAACTTGGAACTCAAGAACTCTCACAAGACATGGCAAAGACTAGAGGCCAAGAAGCCAGAAGTCAAGACAGCCAGAACATCGATAAGAGACCAAAGGCTGAAATGCCGAAAGTCAAGGCGATTGAAACGAAAAGGTCGGAGGCTTGTGGCAAGAAGCCAGTCGATCCAGACGTAAAGGGTAAAAGACTTGTCAAAGCCATACGACAAATGTCATCTCTAAATCCTAGTCGAGAGTCTGTTAAGGCAAGAAGACAACAAAGAACTAGAGAAACATAAAAACATTCATGAAAGGCCACGAAGGGCCAGAATACGAGTCTTAAGCCCCAAAAGGTAATTAGAAAGAAGGCTTGGAAGGCCATAAAAGAGTTAATGCCACTAAGGACATGAAAAGTCATTACAAAGCCCATAAAGGGCAGAATTAGGCCCACACAGGGGCAGATCATCATCAACAAAAAATAAATCCCATGAGGGGAGAGTAGCATTTTTCTTGGTTTCGGGTCTGAAGGCTAGGCGATTGGACAATCAGGAGAGGCAGACTTCTTAACATTTGTCTTTGAGTCCGCTAGGGGGGCAGAAGTCATGGCCGGAGGAATCTCGGGTCCATCTTCAAAGGTGGGAGCTTCGAAGCCCTTGTCTTCCACCTCCGCTATTTCCACCATCTTGTAATTCTCAAATTCCTTCCTTACGTTCCAAGACTTCGCCTAACCCTTGAGGTTGTCTCGAATCATCTCCCAACGCCCAATGATCTTGGCTCCGTTGACAAGCATGGACATATCCTCTGTTAAGGTGGCCACCCTGGCATTCAGGTTACCAATCTCTTCTTCCAACTTTGCCTTCTCTTCAGTCACGGTGAGGACCTTCTATGCCGCCTTCTCCATCTCTGATTCCAGCCCTCGCAGCAACCCCTTCATCTCCCTCAGCGCCTTCTCTAGGCCAGCAGACCTAAACTTCTCTGCCTTCAGCTTGGCGAGGTAGTCTTCCACCTGAGCCTTCCATGCAGAAATCACTCATGTGGTGATATGATCCTTAACATGGAAGAGCGACGCAGCTAGCTGAAAAGTAAAAAGAAGGAAGGTTAGCCAGAAGAAAAAGAAACCAACAGGAAGCCAGTCAAGAGCAAAGGGCGAACCAGTTACCTTGATCATCCCTTTATTGACATGGTCAAAGATCCCCATAGTGTCAGAACTAGAAGGGCTAAAGGAAGCGCAAGGAAGACGGAGCTCTGCTGGTGCTCTAGGGCACCATCAAGATCGCCAACAAAGGGGGAAGGATGCTTGGCAGGGATATTCTTCTGCTTCTTGCTTGAGGCAGAGGCCTTCTGGGTCCCCTTCCTCTTGGACCCAGCAGAGGGAGACTTCGAGATCTCCACCACTTCTATAGTCTTGCTCCCTGACGCCAACTTTGCTTTCCTTGCTGCTTGAGCCCTTTTGAAGTCCTCCAACGCCTTGGATCCGGATCCTGACAAGTTCCCTGCAAAACGACAAGAAGTTAGCCAAAAGAAAATAGAAAACAGAAGTAACAAGTAGTAAACAAACCTCTGATGCTGCTTTGGCTCAATGCTTCTTCACTCAACAAGAACGGGATGCTCCTCTCTTTAACAGAAATCTCCAGAGCCTTCTCAGCTTTCTCCTTGCCTTCATATGATTTCTCTGTAGACACCTCTGAAAAAATGAAAGGACAAGAAGGGCAATGCCAAAGCTAGAAGCAATAAAGAGAGAAGCATCCTAGACCTACCAATGAACTTCCAATGGGTAGGGAGTCCAGAAGATGACCCGACTTTCATAAAAACGAACTTCTGGGCCTAATGTTTGGTGAAAGCTGCCCCCTTCATCTCCTCCTTCTCCAACTACAAGACTAAAGGAGCACTAGCTCGGGGACAGAAGTAGTATATGCCCTCACCAGGAGAAACATGGGTAAAGTACTAGGAGTAGAGAAGCTCGTTGATGTCGAGATCTAGCCCATAAAACTCATTAAGCACTTGAATGGCAGTAAGGATCCTCCAAGAAGGCGGGTTCAACTGAGAAGGAAATATGTTTAAGTTCTTTGAGACCTTCCTCACCAGAGTTGGTATCATACCCCTGACTCCAGCCTCGAAGTAGCCTTCATACATGGCTATCTCGGCTCGACGGCCCTCAGAGACCCTCTTGTCTTTCTTAGGCACCCTCAGATGGGTACTCTCCCTGATGGAGTATTGCTGCCGCCAATCTTCCAAGGTCTTAGAGCTGAAATTAGAAAAAGGAGCCACCTTTAAGAGTTCTGGACCCGCAACATAGTGCAAGGGTTGAGGATTAGCTTCAGGGATCTCCATGTCCTCGGAAGATCCTTCAGCTTCAGTAGAAGGGCTTATCCTGATCAGGTATCTCTTCCAAATGCGAGCACGAACAGAAGACGAGGCCACGGAGGAGAACTCATCGCCAAAGCTAGTCATTATGGGCTCAAGGAAGATTCAATCTCAAATCTAGGGTTTTATTGGGGCAAGAGGGCTTAAAAGCTAAGACTGATCCGGAACCCTAAAAGCTATTCTCTGGAATCTATCCTAACAGAAGCGAAAAGAGGAAGGAGAAAGAAGTTCTAAACTTAAATCGCAGATGAAAAGATCCCGACAATGATTCCAGAAGCAAAGAGTGTAGCAAGAAAAGGAAGAAGATGAAGATAAAATGCAAGAGAGAAAAGAAAGAAAGATTTAAAGGGAAAGAGAAGAAGACCAAGTCCAGTCGCACGCGTCCAATCATAGGCGCAGGTTTCGTAACGGTAACGACTATAATTTTCTTCTCAAATCATTGCAAAATGTTCATCAACAGCTACAATTTCCTCCTCCAATATTCACGAAATCAGTGGTTGAGATCTTCCAACAAAGTAACGGTCCCTAAAAACGTGGTAACAACTCATAAAGTTTGAAATTCAAAGCTCTATGGTCGGACGTCAAGCGCTAGACGTAACCCCCTGCTGCAATTGCGCCCATCACCTAATGGCACTCAAGTTGTAGGAAAACAGGCACTTGCGGAGAACAAAGGCAGCATGAGTCATAACTAAAAAGGCCGAGCAACTATTGGCTTCCTGCCTAAGTCATATGGAAGACATATTATTCCATAGCTTCGCATTGAACCTGCGCAATAAGGGGCAAACTGTTGGGAGTAATTTAGGCCACGAAAATTCCCTCAAGCTTAGATCGAGTACAACAATAAGACCTCAAGGCAGGGGAATGCCCAGAAGCAGGAAGCCAGACGACGTTGCATAGCCGGAAGCCGGAAGCCAGCCGACCACCGACTCATACTTGTTTTTACTATTTACCTTAGCAAATAATGATGTGTGTATATATATATATATATATATATATATTTTGTAGATAATCATGATATATCCGATTCTTGGAGGGATAATCATGAACTCCTTGTATAAATATAAATCTTAAGGGTTAAGAGTGATTATTCACAAAACCCTAGGCTAAAGAGATCAATACAAACATATCTTTTCTCCATTGTTGATCTCGAGGGTTTAGATCATCTTCTTCGATTTGCATATATGCTAAATATTCATTGACCTGCAACTTCTGTAGTGCTTACAAAGAATGACCAAAATCACCCGTAACAGTTAGGTGGTTAGATTTGGTGATTTCCTAGGGTCCTTCATCTAGATTGTTATTTTTCACGGGAGTGATTTTACTTAGTTTTTATGAACTTCTAAATTCTGAATTTTATGCGTGTTTATTTACTTGATTACCAACGGGAGTTGAATAATTTAGGTTGTTGAACATTTAGCTACTGTCATTTAGGATTGGTTTACTCACTTAAAGTGTCGTTAATTGCTTTGAAAATTCTGGATAAGAAAAACCTTGAGTGATTTTATTGAGTTTTTATGAACTTCTAAATTCTGAACTTTATGCGTGTTTATTTACTTGATTACCAACGAGAGTTGAATAATTTAGTTTGTTAAACATTGATAACTGATACTACGGAAATAGATTAATTTTTCTTTCATGATTTGAGTATTAGGCAAAACCTATTCAATTAATCGATTTATTTATCCATCTTATTCAATCAATGATAACCTGAGATTTCCTCAATTCCCAATGCTTTTCTCAATTGATATTTTGTTATTGATCACCTGCTGTTTAAGTTTATTTAGTCATTATTTTCGTGCCTCACAATTCCCAAAATAAAACCATATTAGTTTCGCTTTAGCTTAACTCGATTCTCATAAACTCGTAATGTAGTTCTTAGTCCTTGAGGATTCGATCCCTAAGTACTACCATAACCGTTGTACACTTGCAACATTGTGCTATTTCTCGGGGTAAAAGTTTGAGCACATCATTTGTTATGATTTCAACGAGTGAGTAGTTTTATAGTTGGGTTTAGGGTTCTCCAAAGGGGTTTTTATGTTTTAGTGATTGTTAGATTGTTAGATCGGGGAATAATCAATTGGATTCATTTAACATTGTTCTTAATGCATAAATTAGCTTGATAACCTAATTTCTAATATTAGCTTATTTAACGCATCGAAAGTGTTCGATTAATTGTCTGAAAGAGTTTTAAATGACCAAAGTGTCTTTAGGAAACGGAAGTTCACTAAAGCACTTTGTGAATATATCAAACCTGATTAGAATGCATATGAAGGATCAAAGACTCATCGAAGTCAGTGACTAGGATTCTAAAACTTAGCGCTACGAAAGTAGATTACATCTAAAGTTTGATTTGAGTTGGACTGATATCGCTTTAGAAATAGGCAAATGGCTTTTCACTTCATGTCGTTATAGAACATGGTTTTAAATTTTGTGGAAGGCAAATATTTTGATTCTCTTGGCTTTGATTAGCATCTTTTCCCCATGAAGGTGTGCACTTTGGAGAAGGAAAGCTACTTTATTGGTAGAAACTCTTGTCTGAGGACTCGTGTTGCCTCCTTTCCTTATGAACATGACTTGGTTGCATGTAGAATACTTGTTGCTGCTAGCTTAGACTTGATGCAAGACTGAATGAACAAGTAGTCTGACTTGCGAGAGCCAACAAATGTGTTAAGGCTGCAATATAATGTCATGTAGGCTACAACCAACCCCAAGGGACTTCCTCCTCCTGCATTCAAGGACGAGTCATGTCCCCAGAATGAAAACAAGTCAGAGCTAGTAAAAGACAGATTAAGAAATCTCTGCTTATGAGTACACATTCAGAGAGGATGATGCTCATTCTATGGTTGTTCTTGTTTCTATATGACAACGACAAGCTCTGTTGAGATTAACTTAAGTAATGGAGAATCATCCGACTTATAGGCCACTACGACAGTTTGAGCCAAAATCAAGGGAAACCCTTGAAGTAGAAAGCTAGAAACAGGGAGCATGTCGCAAGGGAGGAAGCCAGAAGACCCTCCTATCCGAGAAAAAGAAATCCTAAAAGAAAAAGGAAATATACCTAATATATGAAGATATGCACAATTATTTCCTAATTCTAAGGGATATACATCAACATTCGACACTAAATACTAAACCTAAGGGTTAACACAAGACATCAACTACAAATCCTGAAGACTTGACAATTGGATGTAAGAGAACTTAAGATTTACAACTATAGACAAGGGTTCTTACACCCAAAACGTTGCATCTCTTCTTTCTCTTGATTATCAATAAAAAGTTTGGTTCATCCGTCAATTACCATTAAATTATCTCTACCTTCCGTAGTGTTACAACGATTATTGCCCTAAAATACCCATCATAATTTAGCATTATAAGGAGGCAAAACAGGATAAACTACATGATGATGGCTTGAGATAATACAGACGCTACAATCACAACTTTGACTAACTTGATCTATAAAGAGATGAGGTCTCAACTCAATGCCCTTAAAAAGCAATTTGAAGAGATGGACCAAGCTCGGAGGAACCATGCTCGTACAGAAGCTAATGCAACAGCTGGGGAGGAGCTCATAACCCTCAAGTGATGAGACTAGATTTCTCTAGTGATTAACTTCAAGTTTTAAATTTATAGACCTTAATCAACTAACAATCCTCATTAAACCGCAAGTATACGGCTATGTCGATTGTAGTACTTAAGGGTCGAACCCACGAAAACTAGAGACTCAAGCACTTGGAATAAGCAATATCTCCTAAGCTAAGCAAATAATAAAAGAGGTGACGGTTGATACTTAAACTACTAACCTAAATGCAAACACAACCTAAACAAACTAACATAAACATAACGAATGAACCAAGCAAGAAGCACAAGGTTAAAGCAAGTAGCTAATTTGCAAAACCAAGAAAAACAATGCAAGATTAAGGATGGAAGAAATCGATCTTAAGACATGGAGATTGTTTAGGATTAAATATAAAAATGCAAATGAGTTTCTCTAGACTTTATTAAATTGTTAAAGCTATTCCTCGGTCAAGGATCCCCTCATTGTCGACCAACCCACTC
>OVAN01010065.1:0-16151 GCA_900406275.1 Anastatica hierochuntica | reverse complement strand
ACCAAAACAAAATCCAACCTTTCTTATTTGCTTAGATTAGGCTTGAGTGTGCATTCCCAATGCTTAAACCCATCTAGCTAAGTTTGCTCTTTGTGGTTCGACTCCAAAGTACTACAATGACATATCCGTGCAATTGCGGATTGTGTGATTGTTAGGAAACGAGCTTTTATAAATTTAAAGCTTCGTTGCTCGTTTTCGTTTCCCTCAAACGATTTCTCGACTCAACAATGCCTAGCCCATGATCCTAAAGATGTTTTGTGAGGAATATGGTGAAGTACGATGAGTCTTTGTTGATTCAAGCACTATTTTACTTCTCTTTAGGACATTGAGCATAAGGCATTTCTATATATTGCGGCTTTATGTTCCCACTTTCAATCTTNGACGCCTAGAAAATGTTCGATGAAATGCCTGAGAGAACTAGATCTATGTCTTTCACTTGGGCCCATGAGAGTGGATGTTACCTAGAGTCTAGATGGCTAAAAGGGCTTAAGATTTAATATCACATACATGCTTAGATGGGCAACAAACGAGAGTTGAATCTTGTAGTGTGTATAGGTGAATAGATCTTCGTCACGAGAGTGGGTTGATCGACAAAAAAGGGATCCTTGGTCTAGGAATAGCTCCGATCGTCTAATAAAGTCTACAGAAACTCATTTCCATTCTTGGGTTTAACCCTAAACAATCTCCATGTCTCAAGATCGATTTCTTCCATCTTGTGCTTGCTTGTGTGTTTAGGTTGTGTTTCATGTATTTTAAGTATCAATCGTTACCTCTCTCTTGTTAATTGCTTAGCTTAGGAAGTATTGCTTATTCCTATTGTTTGAGTCTCTAGTTCTCGTGGGTTCGACTCTTAAATATTATAATCGACATAGTCGTATACATGTGGTTAGTGGGGATTGTTAGTGATTAAGGTTTATAAATTTAAAACTTGAAATTGACTTAATCACTAGCGAAATCTAGCCTTCATCAAGGGTGCCTTCGCTGGTTTGTGTTTTTTGGATAGAAATTTCATCTCTCCTTCAGTGATGATGAAGTCCGTAGCCTTATGAAGTGCATCCCGAATAGTGCGTGGTTTTTTTAGAGCTATCCACTTCCTAAACTTCGATTTGCACCAGAGGATTTTTCTGAGTGCGTCTACTGCCACCTTATCACTGATCACGCTAACTCTCGACATTACTATCTTGAACTTGTTCATGAAATCTCAGAGAGATTCATCTTCTCTTTGAGACAGGCTCCACAGATCGACGTCAGAGGTTTCTCTATCCACAAACATGGAGTATTGTTTAAGAAATTCCGAGGAAAGTTGACGGAAACTTCCGATGGAGTTTCGTTTTAGAAGGGAGAACCATTCAAGGGCCGCCCCTTGGAGATGTTCGACGAAAAAGTGGCAGAAACCAGCATCTTTCTTGCCTTCCTTGAGCTCAGATCTTGCCATTGCGATCTAGAAAGTCTGTAGGTGAGCTTTCGGAACGGAGGTTCCGTCATACATTCGGATTTTCACCTTCCCAGGATCCGAGACTCTGGTGTTGGTTTTGCGAGCGGTGAATGGAGTTTTTCGAGCTTGTTCGAGGAGCCTATCGATTTCTGGCGTGATTCTGGTCGCGTGGTGGATCTGCGATTTTAACGTTTTAACCTCTGTCGTTGTTTTTGCGATGTAGTCACGGAGATAGCGAGTCTCGTCGAGATTGTCGCTGGTGTTTTTTCGAGACGGTCAACGTGTACTACGAATGGCTCTGGCCTGTTGCTCGACCTGTTTCTCTTGCTCTACCCAAAAAATATTTTCTTCTTCTTCTGTCATGGGTTCGTTAAGCCGAAAGTCTTTCCACGTTGCGCGACCCTTGACCCTTCTTGGGTGTATGTCAATGTCTTCATCCGTGGAATCGGATTGATCGCTAAAGTCCACGTCGATTCGCTTGACTTTGTTTTCCTCCGTTTCCTTCTCGGGATTTGGAGGGCTTTCCACGTTATACTGCACTGCGGCAGAGGTGATTACATCGGGGTTTTTTCCCGATGGATTTTCCTGTGCGTTCTGGAGTAAGCCAAGCGGAGTGGTAAAGTCGAGTCTTCTTCTGCGGAGTCTGGTAACTCCACGCGGAAGAATAGTTCTAGTCCTCACGGTTAGGGTTTCAACCTGTTTAGCGAGAGAGCTAGTTAGTTTGGCTTGTTCGGCCGACTTCTTTTCGAGAGTAGATAACATTTTTTTGATCTCCTCAAATGTCGCGGTGTTTGCGTCAGCGTTGACCGCAGTGTTTTTCGTCGCCGGAGTGTTTTCAGCGTCGTTATTGGCACTGTCGCCCGAGTATTTTCAGCGTCGTTATTGAGACTATCGCCAACACGAGCTGGTTGATTTTTTGGTCCTCTATAGTCATACCTGATCTAGCGTTTTACGGCTGCGAGTTAGATTGATTTGTACCCTGAACGAATAGGCCCCCTCCTTCTAGCGCCAAACTGTGGGAACCGAAATTCGCACTATCGATTTTGGTAATCGAAGGAAAGCCAGGAAATCCTAACTTTCCTTCAGGTCTCGGATTTATGCTAAACCAAACAACGAGGGATCAAAATACGATATAACATACGACAAAGTAATAATGAAAAGAGAGTCTAAAATCAAAGTAGAGCAATAGAGATCTTATTCGGAATCTGCGTTGAGTGTTACAACAGGTGATAAGTCGTGGCGGGAGATCTGTCAGCGAGTATCCTAGTTCTAACTGCGTAAGACTTGTAAACCTAGTTGAGACGCAACTCGCTAACAAAAAAAAATAAACCTAATTTCTCTAAGTGTGGATTGTGAAGAAGTTTTTCTGTGTGTGCTTGTTCTTCTTCTTGGCCTCTCTCTTCGTAGATCCGCCCCGTCTCCTTTTCTGCCCTATATTTGAGTATATCCTTCCACGGGAATATTCCTTTTTTGGGAATATTTCTTATCTTCTTGATTTTCCATATCTAAACTTGACTTTATCGCGTTTCCCCTTTATCTTTTTCGAACTCGGGTAAATCATTGACATAGTTGGGCCCATTCTCGTTTGGAATTATAAGCGGACTTTTATCGCGTTTTGGGCATTCCTGGGCTGTTTTGCGATTAAATGACTTTTACGATTTCTTTCAGAGAAATCGTTCTTCGTACGATTACGAAGTGATGGTTTCGGAAAACGATAAGACTAATCGTATAGTTAAGATAATATCGGTGCACAAGTTAATCGTTATCCTTTTATACGACTGATACGAAATTTTACGCAAAAAACAAGTCCTTACGATTATTATCGCGGAACTTTTACAGAAACTTCAATCGAGACGAAACAAGAGACAGTCAAACTGAGATTCGAAGGAGAAGATGATCTAGAGGACGTGGTATAGTCAACCGTGGGCCACTTAACGTTGTACGTGTCTAGTCGCCCATGGATGACTAGACATTGTACGTGTTTAGTCGGCCATGGGCGACTAGAATTTTCCGAGAGTCTAGTCGCCCTTGGGCGACTAGACGTTGTACGTGTCTAGTCGATGGTAGCCTACCTTGACAGCTTGTGGCTTGTTTCTTCTCCATTTGCTAGCCTTCTTTGATCCCATCTTCTTCTATTACTTCTAGCCTTTAAATCCCCTTGATTCTTTGTTCTTTTAGCCTCTTGAATCCATCATTTCAAGCTCTCAAATTGGTCTCCAAAGGTTGTACCTACAAATGCAAAGAAAATGATATGCAAATGTAAAATGATTCTAAACTAGACTCTAGACTCAAATCTATGGATTCTAAGACTTATATGCAATATTTACAACCTAAATGTGGATAAAACTAAACTAAAATGCATCAAAATATGCATGAAAAATATGTACACATCATATATGAATCAAATTATCTTCCCCTTGGAACATTCATCCCCCTGGGTAAATACAATCAATCCTGACATGTCTGAGCTTAAAGATGTGTTCCTCAGTCTTGGAGTAAAGGACCTCAGGTATTCAGGCTCTTTCCAAACCTGGACAAACAATCAGCCTGAGGACCCTATTACTAAAAAGCTGGATAGGCCTTTGGTTAATTCTTGTTGGCACCAGAACTTACCGTAGAGCGTGGCTGAGTTCAAGTCACCTGATTTTTCTAATCATTCACCTTGCCTGATCAATCTTTCTTGTCTCTTCCTACTCCATGAACTAAGCCCTTCAGATTCTTCAATTTCTTGACCAAGTGCCAAAATTTTCAAGAAGTAGTCTCTCAGTGTTGGAGGGAAGCGAGGCCTCTTGTAAGTGATCTCTCACAATTCTGTTACAAGCTGAAATCTATCAAGTCTTCTCTGAAATCTCTAAGTAAGGACCATTTCTCAAACATACAAGTAAGAGTTTCAGAATGCCCCAACCTCCTGAAAGATGCTCAATTGGCAGCTCTAGCTGACCCTACACCCGACTCTTTTAACCTGGAAAAAGATTTACACAATAAATGGTCTTTTCTCAGAATATCGAAGAGTCTTATTTCAAATAGAGGTCAAGAATAAGTTGGATGGGTGAAGGTGAACAAAATACCTCCTTCTTTTTCAGAGCTGTAAAGTCCAAAAATTCTTATAACTCCATCAGAAGCCTTTCTAACTTCATAGGGTTTTCATCTTCTGAACCTTCTGTAATGGGAGACATGGTTGTGAGCCCCTTCAAGAGACTATTTGCCCCCTAGTTCTCTTCCTCAACTAAGAGTCTCTTATCCTTGGATTTCAGGCCTCCTCCACTATACTTGTCATAATGCCTCCAAACAGATCTTTTCGGTTCCACCTTCAAAGGAAGAAGTAACAAACGTGTTACTGAATTTAAATCAGAACAAAGCCCCACGTTAGATTGGTTCACCTTTGCGTTTTTCAAAGTTGCGTGGGATTCTTTGGGGTCTGAAATGGTTGAAGTAATAATGAAATTTTTCAGATCAGGCTTTCTTCCTTCCGCAGTCTATGTAACAACATTGACTCTTGTACCTAAAAAACCGGGAGGATCCTCCATCACTGATTTTAGACCAATTTTTTGCTGTAATACAATCTACAAAGTCATTTCAAAAATTTTGGTTAAGAAGCTTAAGATTATTCTGCCAAAGTTAATCCTACCAAACCAGAGAACTTTTGTACAGGGAAGGCTTCTTATAGAAAACACATTATTGGCCTCAGAGGTAGTTCATAATTACCACAGACATGGTGGACCAAAAAGGATCACAATAAAGGTGGACATAGCAAATGCCTTTGACACAATGAGATGGGAATTATTGTTCGATTGTCTTAGAGCTATCCAAGTCCCTCGACAATACCTAACATAGCTAGAGGCTTGTATTTGCAATGCTTCATAATCTATTGGTTTTAATGGGCACATTATGGGATATTTCAAAGGAAAGAGAGGATTGCGACAAGGGGATCCATTATCTCCCTATCTCTTTGTTCTGGTAATGAATTGTCTAAGCCTTGCATTAAATCTAGCGGCAACTACTGAATTATTTGGGTTTCACCATAGATGCAAAGATGTGAATCTTACTCACATGTGCTTTGCTGATGACTTGCTGATTTTCTGTGAGGGATCTTTAGCCTCAGTAAAAGGTGTTCTAAAGGTTCTCAAAGATATTGAAAGTAGATTAGGCCTTGCTTAAAGTATCCAGAAAACCACATTCTTCTCTGCTGGTTTGTCATTGCAAGAAATCACTTCTATCACAGAGGATACATGCCTAGATACGGAAACTTTTCCTCTCAGGTACCTTGGGGTCCCTCTGTGCACAAAGAAGTTATCTGCATCAAACTATGTCAACCTCCTGCAAGCAATTAAGAACATATTAAACTCCTGGATATGTAAATCCCTTTATTATGCTGGAAGATTACAACTTCTTTCAACTGTTATTGCTTGCATCACAAATTTTTGGCTAGTAGCTTTATTATACGTGTTGAAGTAATCAATGAGATTAACTCTCTTTGTGGGAGATTTTTGTGGAAAGGACATTTGGAAGGTAGAACCTCAGCAAAAGTGGATTGGGATTTTTTCTGCTCCCCTAAATCTGAGGGTGAACTTGGCCTTAGAAACTATTGGGTCTGGAATAGAGCATGTGCTCTAAAGCTTATATGGCTCCTCTTCTTCAAACCGGATTCAATGTGGGTTACATGGTTCACAAGAGAAGTTCTTGAGGGGAAAATTAGAAACCTATGGATCATCAACACAAAACAGAAAAACAGTTGGTTATTGAATGAATTGATCAAATTGAGAGATAAGATTTTCCCTTGGATAAAAAGTTGCATTGGAAACAGATAAAATACAAGTTTTTGGTTTTGTAATTGGTCACCCTTTGGAAGACTAGAGGTGATTGGTAAGGACTTTTAAAATGGTGACTGTGAGTTTTAATTTAATTTATTTTGCTGTAGAAACTTTTGACTGTAAAATATTAACTGTAACTTAAAAAAAAGAGTAAAAGTCATGTTTTAGTGTCTTTAAGAAAAATGTGTACGATTATGAACAAAAAAAAATTGAAATAAACTGTGAGCATTTTTAGGAACACTTTTAGGACTTTAAATTAATAACAACTTGATTGGATAATTCATGATTTTAAAAACTTTAAAATAAAGCTACAGCTTTTAAAGTCCTTACCAATCACCCTCTAGACTTATACCTTGACAGCAGGCCGAGCAGAAAGATAGGCATTCTGCTAACAGCAACCCTAAAGGACCTAAGGAATGGGGATCATTGGGTTCTTCCACCTGCAAAATCAGAAAGTCAACTAAATGTTATCTCTTTCTTAACATTTGTTTCGTTATCAGGGGAAGCTGACAGCTATGAATGGTGGTCTAATGGAATCAAAGCTAAGTCTTATTTAACAGGTTTTATCTACAACTTGCTTAAGGGGGAAAAGAGTGAAGTGACCTGACATAAAGAAGTTTGGTTCTCTGGAGGTGTTCCGCGCCAAAATTCTTAAAATGGTTAGTGCTTGAATAGATGCCAACTTGTGATAGGCTAAGATCGTGGGGACTCGCTATAGACCCATTGTGTCTCCTTTGCGGTTCAGAGAATCATTATCTGAGAATGAAAGTCGAGACCATATGTTCTTTGACTGTAACTTTTCCTCCAGGTTATGGAGTCATCTAGCCTCCAGATGTGAGTTTCAACAATAAAGGAATTAGGGCATGCTTCTTCCAAATCTGATTTCCTTCTCGGGGAATAAACTACAAAAACGCCTCCTACTGCTAACATGGAAACCTTCAATCTACCACATCTGGACAGAGAGAAATACTCTTCTTCACATGCATCGATTCAAAGGGCCAAACAAATTAATCAAAGACATAGATCTACAAATTCACAACACGATCTCTGCTTACAGAACTGTGAATCCTACAAAAGCATCATACCTCATGCAATTGTGGTTTTCTACGGCTGCAGCCTCTACTTGATTAATGACGTTAAGCGACGGCTGGCGAAGGTTGATACTCCACCATTGTTGCAACTTTCAATCTCTGCTTCGAAGAAACATTACGATTCTCATCCCCTCTCACTATTTGGGCTTCATTTTATTACCTATTTGAGCTTCATCATCTACTGCAAATTTTCTGTGTATTAGTACTTATGAGTTCTCAGATGGCAAAAAACATATTACCTGAGGGTATTGTACTCTTTTTCGTTTTAGCATTTTAAATAGAAAAACCTTTATCAAAAAAAATGAAAACAGTAAGAACTGATGATGATGACCACTGTGAAGATTCCTTCTCTACAATAATAACTACATTTTAAAGATCATTTAGTATCTAATGAAATAGTCATCTATTAATTTTTATTTTGCTGTATCAAGATTAATCTTCATACTATGCATATGCTATGGTAGAGCTGATTCTTCCAGCTTCAACCTTTATCTTCCTCTGCACATACATAAGTACATATATGATTAGCCGATACATGTACAAACTAATTTTTTCAAAACTAGAAGCTGACGAACATTGAAGCTTTAAAAAAGAAAACGAATGCATAGAGATTTGTTTCAATGAAAGAACACTCGTCTGAGAGAGGGAGAAGAGGGCACAAAAATTATCAAGAAAAAATAGGTTCAAGAAAAATATGATCTATTTATTTATATAAAGATGTGTAGGGTAGATTAATTAGGATTTAGAAAGATTAAAAAAAATGGCCGATCTTAAAAAAATAAAAGAAGAATGAATGAGCTAATATTTATTTATAAAAAGAAAAACATCCATTTTTGGATAGTAGAAAGGGAAAATTTTCGAGAAAAGAAGGAGAATGAATGATACTAAGTTGATTCACGAAAACAATCTTAGAAGACAACGAAGGAGAAGATAACATTAACGACGGAAAATATTTATACGAGATGGAGATTTAGGGTTTTTGACTTTATTGGAAAAAATTTAATTGGGGTTTTTGATTTATTAAAACAACATAATAGCAACAGCTTGTACATAGAGAATTTTGGGAGGTTAAGGTGTCTTAATTTAGGGTTAAAACACAAAGAAACATATCTGATGGTGACACATCCACAACGAAACACCAGATTATGACAAGTAAGCAGAGGGATGATTTTTCAATATTTACAAAAAAAAATCTGAGAGGCCTTCCCGCGATGACACGTCACCAACTTTGCGCCAGACTGTTGAATCTTCTTCTAATCAACTAACTCTTCTACTAGTGTAGAAGCTTCCGATTTTGCTTGTTATTTGAAGAAGAAGAAGTAGAAGGAGAAGAAAACAAGAAAGACAAGACACACACAACTTTAATGTTTTTACCCTCCACTACCGATTAGGTAGCATCCTACTCACGCCGGGACTGTCTCCAAAAGATCCACTAGCTCCGACTTGAGATGAATATCCGATTGCAATAGTTCTCTCTCTCTATCACTTCTCTCTGATTACACTCTCAACAAAAGGAATGAACAACAACCTAAAGAAACCAGAGAAGAGAACTTATACTAAGCAATAGGTGGTTATGAGACTGTTATGATCTTCAATAAACTTTGTTGTAGATCCAGCTTCCCTTTTTCACACACACTATTCAGCTGAAGATTCTTCTCTTCATCGACTCAGGAAGAAATAACTTTGCACCTAGATAGGCTTTGGCCTTACACGTTTCTGTCCCTATAACATATCCACGAGTTATCGGCCTTTTACTCAAGCCCATTAACCTCACAAAACTCCACCAATGTGCTTGAAGTCAACTTGATCTCTCTCCTCTAACTCCTTTTGCCTTTACTTCCGCCTCTACAACTAGCTTCTCCTACGATCCCGGATTGTTGAACCTGACTACTCAGAGCACACCTGAGGCATCTTCAATGCTTCAACTACTTTTTTTACTGGCAACACATTTGTGAAGATATCAGCTGGATTATTCAGCGTGTTTACCTTTACAACTTCTATTATCCATCTTCAACTTGATCTCTGATGTAATGGTACTTCACCGCCATATGTTTAGTTCTTTAGTGAAAGACATTATTCTTCGAAAGAGCTTATGGCACTTTATGAATCACAACCAATCATCACACACTTACGACTATGTCCTAACTTAGCCGCAAATCTCTTTAGCCAGGTTGCTTCTTTCATAGCTTCATGTAAGGCAATATATTCTACCTCTGTCGTGGATAAAGAACCAACCTTTTGAAGTCTTGACTTCCAACTAATTATTGGTCCACCCATAATAAACACCAAACCTGATATAGATCTACTTCTTTCAAGATCTACCGAAAAATCAGAATCGCAATACCCCCATATTCTTAGATCCTTTCTCCCAAAAAATACCAAACAAGTACTTGATGTGTTCCTCAGATATCTTAGTCTCCATCTCACGATTTCCCAGTGATTTTGGTTTGGATTTGCCATAAACCTGCTCTCCATGCCTAAAGGATAAGCCAAATATGGTCTGGTGCCTATCATCATGTACATGATGCTCCTCACTGCTTTTGCATATGGTATTGTATTCATGATCTCTAGTTGCTCCTTGATCTCAACCTATGTGGCAGCTTTCAACTTAAAATGAGCTCCTAGTAGCGTAGTAACAGGCCTTGCCTGATCCATTCCAAACACCTTGAGAATCTTTTCAATATACTCTTTCTGAGATAGCCTTAAAGTATGTTTAGTTCTGTCTCTGGAGATGTTCATTCCCAATATTTTATGAGCCCTTCCAAGGTCCTTCATTTCAAAAGCTGAGTTATGCCTACCCTTTAATATTTGAATCTCCTGCTTGTCTGCTGAGATGATCACCATATCATCTAACATACAAGAGTAGATACATGTATGAGCCTCCACCTTGACACTTTAGGTACACACAATTATCACTGTCACTTCTCACAAATTTAACCTCCTTCATAAACTGATTGAACTTATGGTTCCATCGCCGAGGATTCTGCTTGAGTCCATAAAAAGATTTCCTGAGGAGAAATACATGATCTTCCTTTCCTTTTACCTTGTATCCCTCTTGTTGTTCCATATATATAGTTTCCTCCAATTCACCGTGAAGAAATGTTGTTTTAATGTTTAGTTGCTCAACCTCTAAGTCTTCATGAGTAACAATAGAGAGAAGAAATATGATTGATATATGCTTGACTATAGGAGCAACTATCTCATTGTAGTCTATGCCCCTTCTTTGAGAGTAGCCCTTCGCCACTAGCCTTGTTTTAAATCGAGGTTCCTCCACCTCAGGTATACCCTCCTTCCTTCTATATACTCATTTGCAGCCAATGAGTTTCTTCCCTTTTGGTGTCTCCACCAAGTTCCAAGTATGATTCTTGGCAAGTGACACCATTTCTTCACTCATACCACCATTCCACAATTCCCAATCCTTGTCATTTAATGCTTCTTCAAAGTCAGATGGTTCAAGTTCTCCACCCACCTCTGTTGTGCACATCACATGTGAGACCAATTTATTCTCCTTATATCTTCCAGGTGGTCTGATTTCTCTTCTTGTCATTTCTCTTGCTAACATATATCGCTCCATACTAGGCGGCACCATCTCTGTTTGATCTCCATGACCATCCGCTTGTTCTTCGTCTCGGTCTGAATCTTCTGGAAATATTTTCTCAAGGTTTCCTGGAACCTTCTCTTTAGTCTCATAATCTATAACCTTCTTATTGTCTTTAGAAACCTACATCTCATGCTTATATAGAATATCTACTTTAAAGACTACATTTCTACTAACCACACATTTCTCATCCTCTAACAGCCATACTCTAAATCCTTTTACTCTAGTACGGTATCCTAAGAATACTAATTTATTAGCTCTAGGTTCCAGCTTAGCACTATCACTATGGACAAATGCTAAGCAACCAAACCTTTTCAAACTAGAGTAATAAGGTTTTAAGCCATACCATAACTCATCAGGAATTTTGAACTCTATAGTTGAAGATGGTGATTTGTTGTTGTAGCCTCTGCCCAAAAGCTCTTTGGAAGACCTCATTTGCTGAGCATACTCCTAACCTTGTCCATGATCGTTCTGTTCATGCGCTCGGCTACTCCATTTTTTTATGGAGTGATGCCACTGTCTTACGTCTCACAATACTATTTTCCCTGCATATTTATCGAACAGGTTATTACAAAATTCTAACCCATTATCCGACCTTAGCTTCTTTATTTTTCCTGTTTGCCTCATTTTCCATCATTATTCTCCAACTGTTGAACTTGTTATAAGCTTCATCCATGCTCTTGAGAGAATAGATCCAGACTTTCCTGCTAAAATCATCAATAATACTTGATGTGTCAGTATATTAGTAGTTTTTACACGATATTTATGGTTTTTAGTATGTATTCGGGTCCTTTTGGCACGGTTTTGTGTTCTTTGTTGTTTTATCAGGAATCGAGCTTGAATGTGCAAAAAAATGTATTTTGGATGGATTTCAAGCGTCGAAGGAAGTGTTCGTGAAAAGCCAAAATATCCGAAGAGTTTGACAAGGATCAATCGATCCATGTCCATGGTTCGATCGATCCCTATCTCGTTTTATGGACCGGTTTTACGAAGAACCAGACCGAACTTATTTCGAACCGAATTACAATCAAAAGACCTGAGCTCGTATTTTACCTTTAATTGTGCACTTTTACATACTGTTAAAGAGTAGAGATTTATTTTATAACCTAGGGAGAAGAAGCATCTTTGTACTTCGAATTCGAGAAGTTTCTGAACCCTTTTACACTTGTTTTTGTTAAATACAATCATGTCTCTCTTGAATTTGATCTATTTTTTTATAATTATCATGAGTGAGTAGTTTGATCATTGAGTTTAGGGTTCTCACATAAGGATTCATGATTTGTTGATGTAGAGTCGCATGATTAGGAATTTAATCTAATGGATCCTCATCTAGGATTGATCGTAATTCACGAAATTGAATTGATCACTTAGTTTCTGAACTTAGGTAATTTAATGCCTGGAAAGTTTTTATTTAAATGCCTGAAATAATCTTAGATGAGCGATTCTTCTTAAGCCAATGGAAATTGATGTTTAAGTGAATTGTGAACATATCAAACCTGTTAGTAATGCATGATTAGAAATCGAGAGTCAACGAAAGTTAGTCTCGAGATTTCTAATATATAGGGAGCTGATACTACGGAAGTAGATCAGTTCTTCATTAGTGTTTGAGTTCAAGACGGTTTTAATCTTGTTTTCTAGTCTATAATTTGAATCAGCAATGAATTTTTTCCCTGAGAATACCCGATGCCCGACACTTCTTTGATTGATTTACAACCCTTTCGTTGTTGACTGCATTTCTTTGTTTTCTTAATTTCAACATTTGCATCATCTCAAAAGACATCTTTTTAGCTTTAGCCCGCTATTTGATTCTACATTCTTCGTGCTACCTCTGGTCTCTGTGGATTCGATCCCGAACCACTACAACGTACATTTGTGCGCTTGCAGTGTTTTCTCGGGCGAAAACCTGAGCTATCAAGTTTTCTGGCGCCGTTGTCGGGGACCAATAGAGAGTCTTAGAACTTAGGAGCATTGCGTGCCTAAGGCATTTTTCTTTATCTTGTTTAATCTCTTCTTTTTTGTGCTTTCAGGTGCATGAACATGCTTCATACTAGAAGCCAAGGGATCAAAAATCTTACTGAATTTGAACCTGAACCTTCGTGTCTAGAGAGACAGAAGAAGAAAGAGAAGTTGATGGAGGTTATTGAAGAATTTAATTTTTCTCAAATCATAAGTGACAATTTGGGAAATCCCATTCAAGTTAATCGTAATCCTCTCTATCCTGGAGTTCTGAGTTGACCCACCTGCTGGAGGTGGTTGTAATGCTGGTGCTCACCAAGCTGGCCAGCAGAATGTTGTAGCTGAGGGGCAACAACGCGCAAATCAAGCTCAACAGAGGATGACTCTGGCTCAATATGACACTCTGGAGGCCTTATATGCGAATCGTGCTGGGATTCGTCCGCCTTCCATTGAGAGAAGGGACTTTGAGATCAAAACTTGTCTCCTAAACTTGGTGCAGCAGAATCAATATCATGGGTTGCCATCACAGAACCCAATGCACCATCTGGAAAGGTTTGAGGTCATCTGCAATACTATCCAGCACAACGGAGTACCTGCTCAAGCTTTGAATTGTAGGTTGTTCACTTTCTCTCTAAACGACAAAGCTACAAGACGGTATAATAGCTTAGAGTCTGATTCTCTGAGGACATGGGACGAGATCAAGGCTGCTTTCCTTAGTCATTTCTTTACAAAATTAAGGTCTATGTCTCTGCGGAATAAGATTGTTGGATTTCACCAATTGGGTGTTGAAAGTTTTCATGCAGCTTGGGAAAGGTTCAGAGAGTACCTCAATGATTATCCTCATCATGGGTTCTCAAATTGGAATCTCCTCAACATTTTCTACAATGGGGTTGTGTAGAAATATCAGAATGCTATGGACACCACTAGCAATGGTGATTTTAGTACCAAGACTGTGGAGGAAGCTTATCAATCGGTGAATAACATGGCGAATAGTCAGGCCATTTGCAGATCAGATTATGATCGAGGTAGAGGAGTTGTGTCATCAGAAGCAAAGAGAATTGATGATCTGTACTCAAAGATCGATGAGCTAATGAGGAGAGATCAGCAAGGAGTGAACTTTGCTGGTGAGCATAACGAAGCACATGTTCTTCTAGAGCAGAAGATGGGACAGATATACCAGGAATTCATCTCTGAGGAGCTGAATGGTGGAGAAGCAGATGTGAATTACATTGGTGGTCAAGGAAAATTCGGTAATAGAGGTTTTGAACCAACAGAATCAGTTCCAGAACAAGACATACAATCAGAATCAGAGTGTCTTCAACTCTGGATTTCAGAACAACAATTAGAACAGTGGCTTCGGAAACAGTGGCTATCAGCAAAAGTAGTTTGGTTCAGGAGGATTCAAGAATAACTATCAGTCGGGTATCAGAATCAGAACCAAGGACATTCTTCTGCGTCTTCTCAAGATAGTGATCTGAAAAAATGCTCAACCAAGTGCTGGAGAATCAGACTAAGTCTGCTACGGAGATCAATCAGAAAGTCGATGGCATGTACACTGATCTCAATGGGAAGTTTGAAGCCATGAGTGTTCGAATGAAGATGCTGGAAACACAGGTTGCTCAGACTTCTGCGAGCAACAGAGCTCCTCCAGGTGTCATTCCAGGCAAACCGGAGAAGAATCTGAAGGAATTCTATAATGCTATCATAGTTCAAAGTGGAAAAGAGGAAAACAACTTGTCCAGGACAGAGGGATAGGGATCGATCAATCCCTTCCCTAGGATCGATCGATCCTTGTCCAATTCCACCTCGAAAATATCTAGACAGAGAGACAGGGATCGGTCGATCCCTGTCCATAGATTTATCGATCCATGTCCTTAAAAGAAGGTATCAAATTTTGGACAGAGGGACAAGGATCGACCGATCCCTGTCCCTGGATCGATCGATCCCTGTCCTAAAGCGGGTTCGTCGGATTTTTATCGATGAAACGAAGGCACTGAAAGTTGAGAATGAGTATGTGCCACCCCCACCTTATGTTCCCAAGCCTCCGTATCCTTCCAGACCCCGTCAAAAGATCAAGGAACGCGAGTATGAGAAGCTGAGAAATCTAGTTGGTGAATTGCATGTGCGATTGCCTTTCGTCAAGGAAGTTAGCATGGTACCTTCTCTTAAAAGGTACATGAAAGAGATTCTCTCATATCGCATGACCTTGGAACAAGGTGTATTGGTTCTTACTGCAGAGTGTAGCGCAATTCTTCATAATATCGCACCGGAGAAACGCGAAGATCCAGGTCCTTTTGTTTTACCATGCAGGATTGGATCTCTTACCTTCGAGAGATGTTTGTGTGACTTGGGCTTTGGAGTTAGCTTGATGTCGCTGTCTGTCTCGTAGAGGCTGAAGATGTCCTTGATACTTGCAGATAGATCAGTTCGCAAGCCAGTGGGTATTCTCGATAACATTCCTGTTGGTGTTGGGAAAGGCTATGTGAACACTAATTTCGTAGTCTTAGAACTTGATTAAGAGCCCAAGGATCCTATAATCTTGGATAGACCATTCTTATCTTATGCTAGAGCGATGGTTGATGTTCATAATGGTCAGGTTGATCTGCAGTTGGGTAAGCTAGATGTGCGTTTCAATCTCGAGAAGTCAACAAAGAAGCCTACTATAGATGGGCAAACATTTTGGATTGACATATTGACAGAAGTGATTGAAGAGGATGTGGAGGAACCTTACACTGAGGAATCTTTTTAGATATCCTTATCATGGATTGACGAAGAGGATGGTTCATTGAGTGAAGACACAGTGGTGAACAGTGAAAAGAATGACGTCAAAGAAGTCCTAGATGGAGACGTTCGTTCTACAGTAAGAAAACTCAAGAACAAAAAGAAAGTGAAGACGGAAGAGCACAATGTTGAGGAGATTTCAGAGTTGACCTTGATTCCTCTTGGATGCGATGGTAGTGCTATTGAGTACAGAGTGAAGCGTAAAGGAGGATTCAGACCTTTCTCCAAAGTGAGAGCCATCCTTACACCGAAGTTTAAAGAGAAACGTGTATCTGCTGTGAAGAAAGTGAGGAGCAGCATCCTTGAGCTAAAGATTTTCGCTGGTGGAGCTTGCTTCGGGGCGAGTTCCACGTCCCTTCCAGTCTGATCCATCGCCATTACAGTTAGGCTCGAGACTTTAATCAAGCGCTGAGTGGGAGGCAACCCATTAGGTAGTTTTCTTTTTCAATTTAGTTAGTTTTGCAGTGTTTTTGGCTTTA
>OVAN01010064.1:0-16152 GCA_900406275.1 Anastatica hierochuntica | reverse complement strand
TGTTAGGCTAGAGATTCTGTTCAAAATTATACTTGTAAGTTTCTTTTGAAATGGTTCTAGTAATACATGTTTTCTTTGTAGAGAAACTCTCTTTTGCACTTCATGTTCTAAGCTTCTGTCATATGTTGCATCACACAGTTTCTGTAGTAGTACTCGTGTTACAGTTCCTGGTGTAATTATCGCACTTTCAACAAGATCACCAAACTCTATCTTCGAAATTTTATTAACAGAAGTTTTAATAAAAGGATTTTGAAGTAAAAAAGGAAGAAAGAAAAGCAATAGAAATCATGAAATATTTCAAAACGTTTTGGTAACATTATGAATTGATTTTTGATATTTTTAAAACACTTTCACATAACATATAAGAAAAAAATGATCAGAGACCGTATTAGTTCAGTTTGTCCCCATGCATAAGCCTAAGGTTCAAATGGTTTCCCAAAAGTCTGGATAATTATTTTAACCAAAAAAAAGTCTGGATAAGCATATTGGTGCATGTGATGTGTCTAATTTTGGAAAATGAACGAAACGTTGACAAATGACAAAAGTAGAAAAAATAATATGAAAAAAAAGAGAGAAATGGATCGTTGGAGAAATAAGGCGACGCAAGAAAGAATCATCCCACTTTCATGCAGTCAACTAAAACAAAGTAATGACCATCAAATCCATTTAACAACTAATCAATCACAAGGATAGAGAGAAGAATCGGATCGAATCAATACCATCATACTGATCGAGGATGATGTCCTCGATGTGGAAGTGGTAAGTGTGGAGACAATTCTTGGAAGATCCAATGCGCTTTTGGAGGTCAGACAAGAAGATCCGAGCACCAGAGCGAGTGCTCGGATCCTCTAGCCGTTCCAACACGGAGCGCAAGGCCGCATAAGCTGCGTCCCCTGATTGTTGGCACTGATTCAGAAACTCGTCAACGGAAACTTCAGCCATTATCGATCAGCAAGTGGGAGAGAAGAAATGTCTAGGAAAGTGTCAATGGGTGA
The DNA here is from genome assembly GCA_900406275.1 of Anastatica hierochuntica. Taxonomy (NCBI): domain Eukaryota; kingdom Viridiplantae; phylum Streptophyta; class Magnoliopsida; order Brassicales; family Brassicaceae; genus Anastatica; species Anastatica hierochuntica. The sequence continues at coordinate 15,157 of OVAN01010064.1, read as the reverse complement.
AGCTTGTGTGCCTCTCGTGTATATCAAGGCATCCGATTTTTTTTTTTTGTCTGCCCACTATCTATTTTTTTTTATGTCATTTCGTTTGTTGCTTCCGCTGATAATTTATAAAACTTTTGACATTTTTGTTAACAAAATGATACCTAACAACATGGCTTTTCATTTTAATATAGAACACATGAATATAAACGTGCACAATTTATTATGTCAAATTGAATACGTTCAACGTACATAATTATAACTCACAAAATTTCTATATTTGTCATCGCTTATTCAAATTCTGACCTATATCAATTGATATGTAATTTTTATAGAAAATTTCATTTTAAATCATTTTTTAAACGTATGAAACTTTAATAATCCTAAATCGAGGAGATATCAACAATCAAGGTTTTATGAAAACAAAAGAGATGACTAGAAAGCAAAACATATCCTTCTAAATCGTTTAATTTTTTCAAAAAGACAAAACAATAGAAAAAGAAAAAAATATTATTATCGTAAAATTTTTCCCTATATTTTTTTCTTATATTATATTATGTAACATTGCGTTTTTATTCCTATTGTGTGTAACGGATTTTAGACTACAAATATGAAAAATTTAAACAATAAAAAAATGCAAAATATGTAGTTTAGTATTAAATAGTTTTAAATAAAAATATAAAATATGTTTATTATCCTAAGATTAGATTAAGTTTACTTTTTTGTTAATAGATTAATTTTACTTTAAAAGATTTAAAATCTATTTTTTAAATTTTATAATTTATCCAAAGAGTGTATTTCTAAGACTTTTGGGTTATGCTATATTATTTTTAGATTTTTTATATCATGAAATACATAATATAATTTTGATACTATATCTAATTATAAGAGTGTTTATCACATTCATTACTGATTTAAACTTTAAATATTATAAATATAATTTTAACATATCTTACCCGCGTATAACACATTTCATAATCTAATATAATATAAACAACGTAAGAGGTAAAATATGATGAAATTAGATTGTCAAATAAAAAACGTCATATGGACAAATGACATTGGAGAATGGTAAAGCAGCCATAAAGAAAATGACATTGTAAGTTTGCGAAAAAAATGACATTGTAGAAGATAATGAATGAAAAGAGACGACGTGTCTTATGAGTAAGTAGAATTGTCATTGGCGTTGAAAGGTCAGGTCGATAGAATTGGGAGAGAGGGGCCTCTCAAATATAAATGTCAAAGGAGCCACTTACTAGAGGATATTATCTGGATCTCGTCGTGTGACCTAATAATTAAGGATCTGCATTTTAGAATTTTTTATAATATTAAAAAAAATTTCTATATATTAAATCAAAATATATTGCTTATGTGTCATTCATATAAGAGTTTTCAACATTAACTTTATTTATTTAATTTGATTGGTTGAAAGATTTTGATTTTAAATTTAATTTTGATTTATTTAATTCATCTCTAAAATAAACAAATAATCATGAACTACTTTAACTAACTTGCCAAACATCATTTTCAAATCAATCATTCTTAACCTGATTGCCAAATATTAAATTATTCAATTCATATCAATTTCGATCTTATCATAATTATTCATATAAAATAAACATGAAAAGTATACCTAAACAATATATCATAATTATACATTTTCGTATATACATTTATTGATAATAATTTTATTATAAATATATATTTAAATTTGTCGACTATTGAAATTTATAAAAAGTAATTTATTTTCTCCGAATTTTATAAAATTCATAAAAGTTAAGGAAAAAGAAAGTTATTGGAATTTCTTATACCATTGAATCACTTAAAAAGACTATATTAATAAATGAAATTTTTATATTGTTGAATAATTTAAATGGAATATATTTTTTAGAATATTAGTAATTCCAAAATAATTTAAAATGATAGTCCTAGATTTTCTTATATTTTTGAATCATTTAAAATGACTATATTAATAAATATTTTTTTTATATTGTTGAATTAATAATTTAAATTCAAATAATATTTGAAAAAAGTAAAATAGTCATTTTTTAAATCTTTCTTAACGTCTATTAACAATAAAATTTAATTATGGAAATTTATAGATGAAAATGAAAATATACTCCTACAATGATAATTTACTTTAATTTCGGACAAATAAATATGGAAAGTTGAAATTAATAAATAATTAATTAAAGACATAATATTTAATTTGTCTTGACAAACAAGATTATTTAGATGTATAAATACGGATGGTTCTAACAAAATGCATATTTGATTTTCGGATCTACGTTCCAAATTAAAAAAATCTTCGTTATTTATTGATTTCGTCAATGACCTCAGACCAATCCTACAGAGTAATTGGAGCGTAAATGTGAAAGTTTTTCGTGTTTGGCGTCAATGTTCTTCATCTGGTGAAACTCTCAAGATTATTTTAGCTGATAAAAATGTATTATCATAAAAATACCTTTAATTTCTAGTATCTAATAGATGATATATTTCCGGTGATCATTTAAAGTTTCAAAGATGTAATAATGTGTTGTATCTTTCTCTGTGATTATTTGCTATCCATAATTTTAATTTTAATTTTAATATAATTTATTTCAAGATGATAAAATACATGCAACGGTCCCCTCAACATGTTTTTTGACTCAATTGACAAGAGAGTGATGTTAAATAGCTATAGGCTTATAGCCTATTTATAAAATAATGTTAGTTGAGCTGACTAGATAAATTAATTAGATAGATGCATGATCATCTTATATATATATATATATATTTATATATATAATATTTTGATTTATAAAATATTTTGAATCAAAATCATCTTATATTAGTTTCAAAATTATAGATCATAAAATATTAAATATTTAATATTACAAATAAATAGAATCAGGAAATTTTCCATTTACAATGATGAAATTTTTTTTATAAAAAGTTAATATATAGATTTAATGGAAAAAATGTTCCTTTTTAAAAATTAATAAGTTTTTTCATATTAAAGACTATAAATATATTAATCCATATCGACTGTTTTTCTAGATATATTATATATCGTATATAATTTTTTTTTAGGTATATATTAATTCATATTGATTCTTATATGGAAAGTAAAATAATACTCGAAGTCATACATATAATCATATTTACACAAAATTCAATCTTACTTGATCTACAATAAATTATCGATATTTTTGTAGAAATTTTGATTTTTTGCATTTTAATATCCATTTTTATTGTTTTTGTATTAAATGTTTGATGTACAAAATTGATTTTTTTTAACTTGATTTACAAGACAATTGAAGTAGAAAATAATTTGAGAAGAAACTGAGTAAAATATCAAATCTTTATATTCAACATTTTAAAAACAATTTTGTACATTTGATGGAGACTTTACAATGATTTTTCATTTAGAAAACGTTTTCGTTACTGAGTAATTCTAACCAAGCAACTGAACAGTTTTTCATTTTTAATTTAATATATTAGAAAATATATAACAAAAAAATCACATTTTAATTATTATTAATTAAAAATATCTAAAAAATATTTTATATTTTACTATGATAAGTAAATATAAAGATATCACATTATAGTTAAATCTTACGAGTTTTCAGGCCTATATGTTTAAGTTTTATTCGTTTTTTATCTTTGCAGGTTTGATACCTATTTAAATTATGTAGAAAAATGCAAATATACATATTCCCCCCTCCATTGTGACAAAAAAAAAAAACATAAACCACCACCAATCCAATTTTTTGGGATAATCGAGATATTTATGGTATTTTGATTATTTTGGATACTATAACTAAAATAACTCATATATTTAAGTATATAATTATAAGTTAGATATTTTCGGATATTGGAATATTTCGAAGCGTGCCGAGATCGGTTTTTGTTTTTCGTCTATTGAAGTTTTGCATCTATACAAATATTTTATCGATTTCGTTTCAGATCCTGTATCACTTTTTTTTGTCACATTTGTTTCGATTCTTCGGATTTAAGTATTTTGTCCCACCTACTTACATTCGCGAATTCGCGGGCACCACCTAGTAATATTTTTTTTGTCGGCAAATCGGGTCACAACGGTCGACCCGGTAACCCATACCTCTCTACGGAAGAGATCCGGATCACAACGGGCCGATTCAGTGACTCATACCCCCAAATGGGGGCGCCGGGATTCGAACTCCGGTCTTGTGGTGAGAATGGCACTCTGACCACTAGGCCACGAGTCATTCTCTAAAAATATATATATATTTTTAACTAATTGAAAAGGGTAAAAAAAAAAAGAGTTAATATGTATACCTTTTGAGTTCGATAGCAGACTATACGATTAAAAAAAATAAAATTTTTCATAAAGAAAATTAAGAGGGTGTTATTCAACTAAAAAAATTTTAAAAATTGAAGATTTTGTTTAATTTTACTGTTATTCAAATGCGTATCGTATGAATTCTATTAAATATTTAGAGTCATTCTATTAAATTATTTCAAATTCTAATGTTATTCAATTTCTCTATTTTCTAATTCTATTAAAAGCGAATATTATTCGATTTTAAGATATATTTTATTTTGTTTTCATTTCAAATGAATTTAATAGAATTCAAAAAAAAAAGGTAAGAAACAATTCTCAACCATTTTGTTGTCATTTTTGATGAAATTCCATAAATTTCCTTCACAATATCTTAAAATCAATTATTTTAGAAATTGTTTTAATTCTTTCACATTCTATTATTGAATGACTCCTCCTGATACTTTCAACACTTCTGAATGATAGAGTCTGATCGGAAAAAACATGATTTTTAGCAAACCGAACATGTTAGTAGCATTGTGTTTCTGCGAATTAGTGGAAGAGAAAATTGGACAACTTTACGGGGGCGAAATAGTGATGTGACCAAAGAGGTTTTGAAATAATCAAATTTGAGATGGACGCAATAGTTATATCCTGAAACTCATATAAAGGACGAGACTTGAGTATACCATTCCAATGTTCAAAAATGTAACTTGGGTTTCTCCATACCGTTAAGCCAAAAACTGATCGTCACCATGGCCGCCGCCTTAAGCTGTCTAAGATCCTCTTGGAACCGTAACCATGAGCAGAAAATAACCGGGTTTGGACTAAATATGATGCAAAGTGATCAATCTGATATGAAACCTGATGCGATGGCTTTTGGAGTTTTGCTTCTGCATCTTGTGACCAGAAGGAACTGGCCTGGTTTGCTCAAGGCGATGTTAACGAACCAACCAAGTATTCTCAGGAGTTTGGATCAAACGGCTGGCATATGGCCACTCGAGTAAGCTAAGGAGTTTGGTATGTTCTTCAGTTAACAGAGGGGAGAACATGAGATTTTTCAACCAGAGAGATAAGGTAATGAAAGAACTTGGTAAGATAAGGGAAACAGCCGATGAGTTTAGAATCATAGGAGGATACGAGGAAGCAACAAATTAAAAAACATCATGTCTCCCTTACTTCAGGTGAAGTCAAGTCCATTATTTTAGCTTTAGAGAGAGAGCGAGCGAAAGTCATTCATAATCTAACTCTTTGTTGTTGCACAGGAGGTGATGAAGAATCCAGATGTTGCAGCGAATGGGTTTCATTAAGAGCTTGAGGCCATTGAATAATGAATGGCTGAGCATGGGACATGACACATCTCCTATGACAAATCTGAGACTGGATTATCAGATCCTTACACCAAACCATACTCAACAGTGGCATAGCAAAAGAGCAGCACAAGCTTCCTCCTAGATTCTTCTGTATAATTTCTACTGGCAAAACCATAGACCTCAAAAGGTTTCCAATTCTAAATTTTTGATTCACATCAACAACAAAATCCAGAGACTGTAGTAAATCAAAAACAAAGATCAATCTTGACAAGCTTAGCCACAAAAGAAGATGATCTAAATGGAAACAAAGCACATAGCTTTCGTTTTAAAGCTGTGCTCAACAAGACAACATCTATGGAGGAACCTAAACTCTGTAACTTCCTGAAAATTCGCTGCTGAGATTCATTACAACTGATACTATCTAACACAAACAACAAAGAAGGTGGAGAGATCTACAGCATCAGAGCAAACAAACAAGAGGAAGAAGACGAAGAAGAAGAAGAAGAAGAAGAAGAAGAAGAAGAAGAAGAAGAAGAAGAAGAAGAAGATCTGGCGCAGCCAAAGAGAAGACCTTTTAATTTATTTCTTTGATACCGGAGAGAAGAGGCGAACAATACGATCTTTCTGCTCTTGGAATCGTCGTTCCAAATAAGTCTCTATGATCTCCATAACGGAAACGAATCTCTTCATCTGCTCTAGCTGACGGCTGAGCTCAGCTTCTCTTGCCCTGGCTCGTCGGAGCCGCGCCTCGGTTTCCGCCAACCGGTTACGAAGATCGCCGACCACTAAATCGTTGTCTCCGTCGTATGATTGGCGACGGAGACTGCTCCGAGATAACGATTGATTGTAACCGTAACACATCGCAAGGAAGAAGATCAACAAAAAAAAATCAACCTTTTGGTTTTGGATTTTACTCTCTGAGGAAGAAGATGAAGAAGACGAAACTGAGACAAGGGTGTTTTGGTAATTTTCAGTAAAACCTCTTTAAGAACCGGAGGGTTTAGGTTTTCTGGGGAGCTATATAAATTACTCGCCGATAAATCGAAGAAGAAGCAAGAAAGAACTATGGCGAAGATCGAATCTTCTTCTTCTTCAGCCTTCTTCTCTCAAATCTCTTCTCGTCTCCCAGACGACACCGTTTTCTTCTCCATATTCCCCGATTCATCACTCTCCGTCGCCGGACCGGAAAGCTCCGCCGCTCTTCAATCACTTCATTTAGAAATCATCGATTTCGTTTCTCCGTTTGCTTCTCCTTACATATGGCAGCACGAGCCTTTCTCACTCTCCATCGCTCTCTCTTCCTCTTGCGCTTGTACAAACACTGCGTTGCCTCATCTCCATGGGAAGCTGAAGTACGGTGACAATCTGGAAGACGAGTGGTTCGCTGTTTTCCTTCTCTTCCGTATCTCCGCCGCGTTTCCGTCTAATTCAATCCGTGTGTGGGACACTGACGGCGAGTTTCTCCTCATCGAAGCTGCTTTTCACCTCCCACGTTGGCTTAATCCCGAAACGAGTCTGAATCGTGTGTTCATTCGCGGCGGTGACCTTCACATCGTTCCCCGTAGCCGCCTCCCGGAGCCTTCCCTAGTCGATTCCCTGCGGTTTCTCATCGAGCGTAGCCACGAATCTCGTGCGGCGGATTCAGTTCAATCGGCGTTGAAGAATCGTATTTCCGATTATCCCGAAAGGGCGTGGAGGAATATGCATCGTGTTAGGGTTAGGGTTCCGACATCGGTGGCGCAGGTGCTCAAGCACGAACCTTTCTTGATCTCGCTTGCAGTGGAAGGCTTTTACGACCGTGATGTTGATTCAATGAAACACGCAGCGAAGATGGAGAAGTTTCTGAGCAAAGGAAGAGAGGAGGAGCTTGTGCTTGTGCTTGTCAAGATGTCTCGTGCAATGTATGCACAGCTAGTTCAGCAGAAGTTTCAAGCACCAAATTGTTATCCAATGCCGAGCGTCAGCGACAGGGATGCTTACAGTGAAGCCGAGCTTGGGATGAAGATAGCTTGCGGCATGGAAATGATGTATCAGCAGAGGAAGAAAGAAGGAGAAGATGGTAGAGGGATTAGTTGGAGCAAGTATAAGGAAAATCTTGAGAGGAATGGGTATTTTGAAGGATTGCTTTCTGGTTCGAAGGAGTACAAGAGGTTGATGGAGAGTGCCGAGGAATACTACCAGAAGAGTTCTTCGTTTTCGAGGACTAGGTAACTATGTTTGCTATATGTCTCTATAGTTAGTGTAAAGGATTCATCTTTGAGTGATCTTGAGTTCGTGCTTTTATTTTCGTGTGTGCAGAGATGTTATGAGTGCGCCAGTGAGACGCATTGATGAGGTTCTTGCTCTACCTTATTCAGAGGACGACTTTAAAGGCCAGGAAGTTCCTGTTTCAGACAATGATTCTTGGCTCTACGATGGTGAAGATGAGTTAAACTCTGTTCTCCAAGAGAGGCAGAAAGAGATGGAATTTTATAATTCAAAGAAGGAAAGAAAACAGAAAGCAAAGGAGAAGGAAAAAGCTGAAAGCTCATCTGATGGAAACATGAACAGTTTTGATCTCGGTGATATCTCAAAATCAATGCAACAATTCATACAGAAGGTATCAAGCTACAAAGGAGCAGAGGTGCCAGAAAACAGGTTATCCTCTTGAACGTTAATCATCTTTCATTGAACATCTCTTGTGAGTTTCAATCTCAAGTCACTGAATTTTGTTAGCTTGTTTTGCAGAGATTTCAAAGAAGTCAATCTCGATGTTGACCGTTTCATGAAAGATATCGAATCAATGGTAGGCAGCCAAAGTCGCTGCGAACAAGATGATGATGACAACGATGGCTCTGAAGGATCTTCTATGGACATGGATTTTGGTATCTTTCCTACTTTAAACTTAAAATTGTTTTTCTACTTGTGGCAACACGTGCTGATTTGAAAAATGTGGAGTGTGAGGACTTACTAAAACTGGTTTATGATATGCAGATGACTTTGAAGATGATAGTGAAGAAGAAGAGCCTGACGAAGAAAGCTTTATGGAATCATACTCTGGAGCAATGAATGAAGAACTTAAAAGCTCTACTCTTGAGAAAAGCTTTGAACATGTGAATGAGCAGAATGCGGTAATTAATCCATTACCATCTTGTAGACATTTTGTTTCGTAGAATGATGTGAATTTGAGAGCTTGAAAATCTGAATATTTTGTGTGCCCTTTGCAGGAATCATCAAAGACTTCAGATGAGTTTACACCGATTGATGCGGATTTCAACCTCGTGAAGAACTTGCTTGAATCCTACTCGTCACAACAAGGACTTCCTGGTCCTGCTTCCAATTTGCTAGGCCTCATGGGTTTGCAACTTCCAACTGATTCCAACGATAAAAAAGAGTGATTGTATCAACTTTGTTTCTGGTCATAAACATGTAGATTATGTTTAGTCTTGTGAGATCGTATGACGATGATGCTTAGTTCCTGGTTACGTAACGTGTGCAACATTGGTTCTTAATGCGTTGTCGTCAGTAAAGCACATGACATGTGGTTTAAGAAAAGAAAGAAAACAGAACTTATTTACATATACATACACAATAATATTACAACACCAAGAACAAACATTCTCGGCCATACAAGTGAAGCAGAAACGCCAAGAAAAACCCCCACATGAAAAATATCCAGTACACTCAAAATCACATCATATTCATAACAATTCATCATTCATCATCTTAATGTTGCCAAGTCTCCATCACCATCATCATCTTTGTCCATCAGCAGATTCTTTAGAGATGACTTGGTGTTTTGTTGTCAGTCCCTTGAAACTGAAAAACCCAAAAGAAGTCTCCAGAAGCTAACCACGAATCTTTCTGCTTCTTTCTTTTTTTTCCACTTTTTCTTCTTTTTTTTTTTTGTTTTTTGTTGTGATTATTTTGATTCTTAATTTTGATAGTGAAACATCAAAGAAATAGTCTTTGTGTTCTTCCCAGTCTCCAGTTTATAGCTTCCGGATAGTCGACAGCCACTGCTCCATAGTCTTCCCATCTGCAATTTTAAAATCTCATCACAACCAACCAATAATGGTAACTAAAAGCTTCAAGCTTTCAACAGATAAACAAGCACATGCACTCAGATAATTGCTAGTATCAATGAATGAAACCAAGTATTACCAGGAGCAGGAGGAGAAAGGAACCCATTTGGAATATGATTCCCTGAACCATCCGTCACTTTCTTGTAACAAGGAACCAAGACCACAAACCCACCACCATCATCCTCACTTTTAAACCCTGGTCCATGTGGCTCAACCCACCCAATTGACCACTCCGGATCATCTCCCTCAGGGAAAGCCACATTCCCCATCTTCTCCTCCTCTCCTCCTCCTCCTCTTCCCATCCATCCTCTCTTCATCTTCTTCACTGAATAAGAAGAAGCAGACTTAGCCTTCTTCACCAGAGGATTCACAGAAGGTGAAGAAGAAGACCCTTTAGATATCGACTCTTTCTTCTCTCTCTCTTTAGTGTTACCACCACCACATAACCACCTCGGAAGACGAGGGAAGGAGACTGCCATCTTCCTCTCACTTTTTATTTTTTCCAAAACTCCGAATCTCCGGAGATTATAAACTCTTTATCATCATCAATCAGCCATAGATCGATGCTTTATCTTCTTCTTCGACCTGTTTAATCATCAATAAATATCAACTTTTTTTCAAATCATCACTTTCATTAATTAAACCATCATAATGTCACCATTATGATGACACTGACCAAACACACAACAGATTTTTCTAAATCCAGTTTATGTTTATGGTGTGATCCATTTAACCCTATCACATAGATCAAGAGTTTCTTCTTCTCGATTTCAATTTCAACGAAATTACAAACTCAAACACAAAAAAAGATTCCAATTTTTTGATTATTCTCTTCAAAATTGAAACTAAAATTAATGCTTCTTCAGATCGGGTGGCCCAAGTCAAAAATGGTCAAAAATAGAAAAGCGAAAAGCGATTGAAGATGAAGCCTCCACATCCGTCAAAACACGGCGAGGATTCGCCGGAAAACCCGGCGGAAATAGATGCAAGATAGTCGGAATAAGGATTTAGAAGAGGAGAGAAATCTCCGGTGAAGTAAATTACCGAGAAAAGAGAAACAATGAAACAAAAAAAAATCGAATCGTGTGGTTGTCTTCGTCGTCTCTTTCGCTTCTCGTCTCGTGCCTGACTTTTCTCTGACTTGTACAGAAAGAAGAAGCTCATCATCTGCTCTGCTTCATTTATATCTCTCTCTCTTTTTTTCTGTTTTTTTTTCATTTTTGTTTTTTTTAGTTTTTTATTTGTCAAATTTTTTAATTTAAATTGACCGTTTTTATTGGGACTTCGCTTCTGGAAAACCAATAAAGGTTGATCCGACGGTTGGTAGCGGTTTACTTTCTTCCGTCGTGATTGTTGGTGTACAGTTCTACTATAGACTATAATACACTTGATTCTACCCAAGAATTCTACTACTAATTAAATATTTAGTGTTACTGTTTAAAAATATCGGCGAATCGATCTTCTCAATAATTAAATATTTGGATACAAAGATGATAGGCTTAAAGGAGTATATTCGATGATGTATTTTAACATTTTCAGTTGGATGTTAGTATTAATTAAAGTTATATTGCATTTCTCTGGAATCAATCATTTATTTTTCTGAATAGATTTTTTTAGCGTAATTATCGAGATGCTTAATAATAACAGCTTTTACCAAACCGTTTTAATTAAAATCGCAATAAAAGGGACTTTTGAATCCATGACATATTCACATCTATATACAATATCGTGAAGACTTAAATTAGTGTGCTATATCAAATAATTAAAATTAATATTCGAATTACTATACACTAGTGCACTCTATAGAATCTTACATGCTAATACCATAATCAAAGATGTAACTATTTTATTAAAGCCTGCCTCAAGAAAACACAAACCAGCCTCATCAAGAATCGAGTTTTACTTATTGTTATCACTACAAGACAAATCTAAAGAATAAAGACTTAAACTAATCAAACATGACACATGCAATCAGGAGCAGGATAAGTATAAATCGACTGTTTAGGTTTCCTCAACCTGATCTGTCCTTGTCTGTTAACATGTCCTTCACCAAGTGCCTGTTGAAAATCGACCCAAGTTATGTTCTTGTTGAGGAAAAGCTGCCCTATCAACGCCATGTTCGGTCTTATCGTCTTCAGATTCTCGAATGTTCGATGTCCCACGAGCGCATTGTGCATGTTTCCGGGTGATGCAGAGATGAAAATGTCGCTCTGCATGCTTACGTAGTAGTCAAGTGCAGCTAGTAACGATGCTTTGCCTTTGATTCGAGCTCGTTCTTCGGATGAAGCAAGACTTCTTTTGTCTTCCATTCTTGGGAACACTTGTCTTAATGCTGCGATTCTAGCTTCTCCTCCATATACCTGAAATTCAAAAAGACCACGAAATATTGAACTCTGAAACCGAAACCAAATTGTAAAATCGGATTACTCATCGGTTAGATATTTTCCAAAAGGAGATGTTCCTATGCATTAGACATTATAACCATACACTTTCAAATAAGAAATGTAATCGAAGAATCAGACCTTGTGGGATGCTAGATAGAGACGGGTATTGTTATCGAATCCGAAAGCAGCTAATAGAAGTCCCATCTCTTCTGGTGTTAACGGACACCTTCCTTGACTTCTTAACTCTTCGTCTGTGAACTGCGAATTCAAGACTCTTCCTTGCCAAATCATTTGTCGGTATTTCGCCAATGCAAGTTTCTCTGCTTTACCTCCTCCAAAATCACAAGCTGAATGCGCAGCCATGTCCTACAAGGAGGTATTAGCAAATAATGATAAGAAAAACTTATTACGACCAAAGGCACTAAATCAAACGTTTTGAGTAGGACACACAAAATATAAATTACCTTGTCAAAGCGAAGATGAAGAACGGCGAATTTCCCGGGTTCTTGTCTACTGTGCGAATTGGTCATGTCTCTTAAATGATCCACATTTTGCTTTTCCTTGTTGTTTCTCCATGATGGGTTTCTAAGACGGCTCACAAGAGCATCGCCAAGTGATGTAATGTGAGGGACAAAGCGTAAGGCTTGGAAGTTTACTTTGCATCTAAGCCGTTGGATCTCAGCAGGTAAGTGATCAAACGATAGACGATGAGAGAAAGGAGAAATAGCAGCAATTCCATAGCTACAACCAGAAAAAAGCTCCGAACTTAAAGTCTGAAACTCGAAAAAAATCTTTAACCGTATAGTCCTCTACTTTTTTCATTTCTCAGATTATGTAGAGGGCATACCTTTTAAGAACAGGTGAAACGTTTTCAATGTACCAATTAGCAGAAGCATGAACAGGCGCGGTTTTTATTCGGGTTTCACGGACTGCTGTGGCGTAATACTCTCTAGTGCTCCAAGAGTAGTCATCAGGAAGTTCTCTAACTACCCTTATGTCATCCTTTAAGGCATCGATAAAATGATCCACATCAAAGATATCAACAAAAGAGCTGCACAGTAGAATCAAAACAAAACAAAACAAAACTTCAGCTTCCTGAAGCCCAAGGCACACAAACACACTCTTCGAAAAGATCATGATATCAAGAAACATCACCTAGAATCTTGCCAAACAGGATTTACTTCAAGAAACGGGATAACGAGTGTTGCGTTCAATATCTTAGCAACCGCAACTGCATCGCATATCCCCATTCGTTGTTGGTTAAGTCCTCCATCAAGAAATACCTGAATATAGCCCTCGGTTTTATCCGGCAATGCTGCTCCAAGAAAACAAGCCCAACGGAAAAGATTAGACAGAGATTCAACAAAATCTTGAAACTAGTGGAGACGCTTTCGACTACTTACGAGGTGAGTTTTCTAAATCAATACAAGGACTCCATCCTTGATCAGTAAGTGGCCTCCATAGATCAGATTGTTCTCCACTTGACTGAAATCATAAGAAAACAACAAAATCGAGTTCAAATCTAATCGATGAAGAGATCATGAAGAGTGATCATTATTTTACCCGTTGCAAAGCACTCTTTAGCAAAGATAAATGTCTTGGCTTCACAGTGATCACTTCCTGCAAAAGAGTGAGAAGTTGTTTTTGATTTCAACAAAAGATGAACTTTCACTACCTATCTCAAGACAGAGACTCATTGACTTGAAATTGAACAAGTCTTGAGATTATTTTTAGAACACAAATTAGTCAAAATTTATAATAATCCAGATAGATATTTAATCAATCAAACAAAACAAACTAATAATAATATTTCAATTCAACAAAAATGTCTCTTTCTCTTTATCTTTCTATAAATGTACTAAGACTTAGAAATTTCTTCATTAGGAAATTTGAGACTGCTATTTCTGGAATCATAAGACAATAATCTGGTAAACTTTCCAGAGAAAAAAACAACATTTTTCTCTCTGTTTTCCCGGAATCCAGGCAAAAAAGATTCCCGAGAAAATAGGGAAAGTGAGAAATCGTTGCCAACTTACAGATGAAGATGAAGAAGAAGAAGTCGAAGCGTTGTACAGCAAAACGACGAAGAAGAACACAAAAAGATTCATCCTTTTTCTTCCTCAGGCGATTAACGAAAATCCAGATCCAGTTTCCGAAGAAAGTTCGAGACTTTAATCGAATCAGTCAATACCCAGAAAACGAACGATCAGAAACGAGACAAAACTCTAATGAAATAAGAATCACACGTATCAGAATGCTCTCTTGTCTCTTTCTTGGTCGCTACTTCTTCTCCCCTTGAGAGGTTTTAGTGTTTCTTCTTCTCCTTCTTCTGATGATGATGATGAGTGAGGATTGAAGAAATCTAGAAAATTTTCATCAAATTCCCAAGAAGAAGAAAGTGTTTGTTTATAAGTGCTAATTAATCAAAGGGAGAGAGAGCGCGTGAAAGCGTGTCACATGGACATCTGTTCATTAAATTTGTTGTCTGTCTCCATGGGCCCTGCTCTTTCTTGCATCATATACACTGAATTATCACAGCTTTATTTTTTTCCTTTTTTTCCTTGCGGCGAACTGTAAATTTCACTTTTGTCCTTGTGACACGAAAATTAAAATTAAGTGAATAACCATAAATAAATTATTATTTAAAATTTTGAAAAGTAAAAAAATGGTAATATTGAAGTTGCTTTATAAAAAATCACTTTAAAATTTTTTTGAAAAAATAAAATAAAATAATAAAATCAATTTGGTGGAGGTTAGAAATTTAATTAATAATGACTTTGTAGTTATTTATTTATATTTTTTTGTTAATTAACTGATGTTTTGGACTCATGACACTCAGTGACAAATGTTTTCATATTACCACAAAAAAGTCAAAACTAAATGCAATATTTTATATTTTGCGGTTGATTTCATAGTTATCTTTAATAAAATTTTAGTTAATTTGAAATATCAAAAACATAAAAAAAAAAGAAAAAACACCAAATTAAAAATTTGAAAAAAAAAAGACAAAAATAAAAATTTAATAAAAAATGAAATTTCTTTTAATAATCCTATATGCCTACAAAAAATTATAGATTGTTTACTTAAATAGAAGGGAGACTTACAAAAATACACCTTTGTATTGTCTGTTTTTCA
>OVAN01010063.1:0-16152 GCA_900406275.1 Anastatica hierochuntica | reverse complement strand
TCGTATTAAAATATTGTAATACCCTTTCATATTTAATTTATTTTCGTATGATATGGTCTTATTACAAATTCAACATTTTTTCCTACACAAAAATATGAAGAATTTGGATCAAAAATTGCAATTAAAAATAGAAGCTCGACAATTAAAAAAAAAAAATATATATATATATATATATATTACACTATATCATATCAGCTTACTCATAATTTAATATGTAATAATAAAACTACTAGAAGCTCGACAATTATTTTTTTCTCCGTACAATAACAGGATATAGCGACAATAACCTTCTTTCGTGTCATGGATAATACAGAAGGACAACTTTTACAAATGAGATTAATTGAGCTCTTTATTCTAAGGTTACGCCTTAACCTAACACTCATATAAGCGACATAGGTTATACTCGTTCAACGGTCGAACTTTCAAAAAACCAAAATAATTAACTCAAAATCTCATATTTCCAACAGTTCAATGTTATAAACATATAAGTGAGAATTAAATTTCAAATTGTTTAAAACATTCATGATAGTTCATATTAAATAGAGATATCACCAATGCTTGATATTTTGCTAAAAAAAATCGCATTTTATTCACAAAAATTGCTTGAAACATGTGTGTAAATAAAATGTAAAATTAATATAATTTTCAAATAAAAAAACACCTCCCAAATATATGCAGATATAACTATCGCCATATACTGGTAAACCAATGCTCTTCGAAAAAATGTCTACTCAATTTTTTTGCAAGATATGTGATGAAATACGCGATACAACAAAAGTCGTTACATGGATTATATTATATAAACACTATATATAATTTATTGCCAAGATGGTAAACTACTATTTAAACAAAAAAATCATAACTAAAAAAACATTAAATTGAATTCCTAGCAGTAACTTACAAAAATACATTGCATTGTTTTTGAACAACATATATTAAATAAGTTGTGTAGTTAACGCTAATGAAGCTCTTATTGGAAACAACCAAAGACTGTATTTATTATCAATTTCTAACGCAATGACAAACCACAATCAGTAACCACAATAATAAATGAAAAACATCATAACACCTATATATTATAAATAACATGTACATCACAAGACTTGCATAAAATAAAACAATAAGCATAAACACAAATATATTGAACTGGAATAACAACCCCAAAAATTATCCATAATGAAATTCCAAGGAAAAGAAACTAACAAACAAAACAGTTTTTAAGAATCTGCAAAAGAGATTTCAACGGAGAAAACAAAATTCACGCAGTGGATGAAAACAAGCGACCAAAATATTATATCTAAAAACCTCACTTACGATAATTCTCCTACATTGTTTTTCTGGAAGGAGAAAGAAAAAGGCACGGTAGTAAACCACAGCGCAACCGTGGTTGAAGGAGATTCAAACATACAAACGACATTAGGAGAGCTGCAAAGCCTAAAAATGCTCTTAAACCATGACAAAAAAAAGCTCCTACGCACTAGAGTAAGCAACCGACCGGCAAGAAACAAAATATTGCGCAATAAAATTTGACATTTAACATCTTACAAAATATTATTTCACCTAAAATACTTTAATACAAAACTAAAATTAATTCCATTATAATCATAAACTCAAATAATTAGTTGGTTTCTCGCAGAAAACAAAACCAAAACAACAATAGAATTGCAAATTACAAACAAACAAAATGAAAAATAAAAATACATATCAAAACATTTCCCGCGCGTATGCGCGGATATTCACCTAGTATCCCTAAAACTTCATTTCAAATTAAAGAAAGAGAGTAGTAAAAATTCAATTACCCAAATATAAATGGACTAATAGTATTTATAGCTTGAGGTTCGATATGATATTTAATATCAAAATTTATGTTGAAAATTTTAAATGACATTTAATATGAAAGTTTCATTTTCAATGAAGTTTTAAGGATATTTTTTTTCATTTTTTTTGTCAACAACTTAACATAATTAAAATAGCCCAGATTGGGACAGGTTCGCAGAATTTACAAAACACGGATATTTTTTTTCATTTTAAGAGATTTTTTCAAGTTTTTATTCAAAACTCAATGTTATTTTATGTTTTTGACCATAAACCGCAATATAATTTTCTGTAGGTTGAATTAGATCTATTTAATGATGTTTTTTACGCAAAAAGAGATAAATTGAATCAAAATTGACAATTTTTTAATTCATATGCAAAAACTTTAAACATCAAATAATATGGTATATAGCGAGTACTTCACTATAATTAATTTGAAATGAAGGAGTTGTAATTTTCAATTTGTTCCATGCAATAAATGGTTTTTAGTATTACAAAAATTTAGGTTGCTTGACTCTCTAATTCAATTTGTTGTGTAGTACTCGCTTAACACAATGTACTTATGAAGTACTCGCTTAACACAATTTGAAATGAAGGATTTGTAAATTTCAATTTTATCCATGCAATAAATAGTTTTTAATACTACAAAATTTAGGTTGCTTGACTCGCTCATTCAATTTTTTGTGTAGTACCTGCTTAACATAATTTATTTATGAATTACTCGCTTAACACAATAATATTTTTTTCAACACAATTTGAAAAAGGGAAAAAACACTAAAATAACTTTGGAAAATGCCTAAATAACTAGAATAGCACCAAAGATTTGAGAGTTAGTATTGTTTTTTTAATTCCGAGAGTGCCCCTCCAGCAAGTTGTAAAAAAACACTATTAAAAGAATGCCATTAATGAAAATTCGGAATGAATGGGAAAAATCTGGAAAATAAATTTGTAGTCACGTTCATTTCTCGAAACTCACAAATTTGTTGATAGTTCAGAGACAATAGATTTATTTATCTGTCACAAATATGTTTTCTTCCACAGATTTTTCATCAGAGTTATTAAAGATTTATAAAAATCTTATAGATTTTTCGCTCAAAATTAAATGCAGATTTGTTTTATGTTTTAACAGATTTATTTTTTCCACATATTTTTGTTCAATCACTACAGATTTGTTAGAGTATCACAAATTTTCTTCTCAGATTTGCTTTAGGTTTGACAGTTCTTCAGATAATGACTCTGCAGACTTTTTCCCCTAAAAATCTGTAGTTTTAGCTATAGATTTATTACAGAAAATATATTTACTAGACTAACACAATGTAGCGACATATTTGTTTTATGTAACTACAGACTTTTAGGCAACCGCAGATTTATTACCTTAAACTACATTTTTTTTTTGTTATGCAACGACATATTTTTTATGAGTAGAATAGCGAAATTTTTTTTCCCGTCACTAGGGATTTATTATACAGAACTATTTATTAATAGTGACTGCAGATTTTGTTCCCCCTGTGTTGCTACAGATTTAGGTATTTGCGTTTCACTACAAACTTATTTTAACCGCAGATTTATTTTAAACAACTACAAATTTATTTTGCAAATTACTAAAAACACCCTGCCACACTTGTTACACCTCCTTCAAACTTTTTTTTTTCTTCTTCTCCTTTTTCGTGATGATTGTCCTCGTTTTTCTTCTTCCTCTTCGTGATTAATGCTTCTTCCTCTGTGCAATCAACATATCCATTTAACATGATGTAACAAATTATTCTAGTTTGTGGGAAGTGGATATTTGAGGACAAAAGATGCTTGTTCGTCGTCGATAATAGTAAAGGTTCATGAATCCTTTATGGTAATGGTAATAATAGCTTTTATGATTTCATTCGGATGGTTTATAAAGATTATGGATTGGATAACAAATTTTTCGAGATTGAGTTGAGTTATATGCTTCCAAAGAAGTGTATTTAGAGATTACCTCCGGCAATCATTTCTAATACGAAACAATTTGAAGCTTTCATTGGACAATCAAATTTTGATGTACTTCGGTTATGCGTAGAGATGAAAGAGAAGGTGCAACTTGAGTCAAAAGGAGAATAATATCACGATATGATGAAAGGCAATCCTTACAATGATGCCCAAAGATGTACATACGAATGTAGAAAAAGGAAAAAATAAGATGCATAAAGAGAATGACAAAAATGAAGACGAAAATAACAGCGACGAAGACAACGATGATGAAGACTCCCTTTTCAATTAATCTGAGGACTCGACAGAACAATTTCTAAAGACGAGAATTTCAGCACCTATGGTGTACAGTTGCAAAGAAGGAAGCGAATAGTAAATTTCCTATGAAGAAGAGAATGTCAGAGATCCTTTTAGAACAACCAAAAGATGAGATGTCGTATTTAGAGTTGGTTGTTGGGAAAAGTTTTGAAACGAAAGAAGAATTGAAAACTAGATTGAAAATGTTAATGGTGGTACAAAATTTTGATTATGACGTGGATAGATCGACACCAACCTTGTTGTGTGTAAAGTGTTGGATAGAAAACTTTGCTTGGAAGTTAAGAGCATCACCTGTTAGAGATTATCTGAGATTTCATGTTCGTGTTTATATTGTTGAACATACATGTTCGATAACGGAATGTTCCTTACGAGCCCTACAAGCAACTCCAGAGATATTGGGAAGATAATACAAAGATTTTTCGGCGAAGTTGGACCAACTGTGTTGCCAAATCATGTAGCTGAAGCAATGAATAAAGGACTCCAGATCAAGGTGACTAACGGAACTTCATATATGTTTCATCGATACTGCATATTTTACTCGCTCTGTTGTTACAAATTTAAGTAGTTGTTCTTACAGATTTAATAATAGTTACTTATGTAGTTAAATATTTGACGAGTTTGTTTTTACAGATTTAATAATAGTTACTTGTTATGTAGTTACAAATTTGACGAGTTTGTTTTACAGATTTGTTTCTGTAGTTACGAGGCATTAAGTATATATGTGTTTATGATTTCAGATGAAGTATTGGAAGGCCTATCATACATTGAAATATGCTCGGGAATTGGTTTCTGGCAGTCCAGAGAGAGGTTACGAAGAACTTCTGAAGTACTTGTACATGATAAGAAGGGAAAATTCGGGTACAGTGAACATGCTAAATGTTGACAATGATCATAGATTCAAGTATATGTTTCTAGCATCTAGTGCAAGCATAAGCGGATTCGCATTCATGAGCAAAGTTGTGGTGGTTGATGGTACACATTTAAAAGGCAAATACAAGGGAAAACTACTCACCGCAACCACCCAGGATGGTAACTTCCAAATATATCCTATAACATCCGCGTGGTGGATACTGAAAGTGATGAATCGTGGGAGTGGTTTTTAGGCAACTTAGTAATGTTATTCCATATGATGACGATCTTGCTATAATTTTCAGTAGGCACAAATCTATAGGGACAGCTATCGCTTTGGTTTACCCGAAGTTTCGTCATTAGTAAAAAAAAATGTGGACACATAAATAATAAATCTGTAGCACCTCTGTAAGGCATATCATAAAAACTGTAGAGACAGAAAGAACTACGAGAATAAATCTGTAGAGACGCAGAAATAAATCTGTAGTACAGATTTTAAACCAATTTATAACAAACAAATATGTAAACACATAACTATTAAATTTGTAGCACCTAAAAAAATCTGTCAGAACTGCAAACAAATATATGGCAAAAAAGTAACACTTACCTTCCCATTATTCATACTCTTCGCCGTCACGATGAATTGATCGATATCAAACCGTGTCCGAGATGACCGCCAATTAAGCAATGGTTCTTTAGTAGTCTCCCTCCTATAGCCGTGTGTCTCTCCTAAAGAATGTATACTCTCATATATCCAAATCAAAAGAGCATGAACATATCCTTAGAGCGAGAAAGTATCTTTTGCGTAGTCTTGTATCTTGATAGATTGTATAAGACTAGTGAAAGCCACTCGAACCCACGGGTACTTCTCGAATGCATCCGGTTCTAGAACTCTTCTCGCACATTAGAAATTTAATCTACTCCCTTGATGTATGCCAAATACTTCAATCGAAAGAATGCACAATCGTCCCACCATAACCTTCTTTTCTAAGCTCCAACTCTTGAAACGATCCATAACTTTTTCTAACTCCAAGAAGATCAGACAAATAGCCGAATCTAAGCATAGATCCTTCCAAAAACTCTAATGATTAGCCTCACACATGTTTCTCTCATCTATTTGATCACAATTAAGCCCTGTGATCTCAGCAAATTCGTTTAATGAGAAACGAATGGGTTGGCCACCAACTAGAAACCATATTTCATGGATGTTGTTGACTGATAATTGATGCTTCATGAGCCAATGAACTCTATGTCCCACCCATGTATACTCAATCTCGAAAAGCTTCAGAAACACTCCAAGACTAGAAGCCTTTAAAACTTCCCATACATCTTCTCCGAGCCCTTCTTTCATAATCCCGAATTTGTTCAACAAACAATTATGGTTCATACTATGCTGATTTGGCTTTAGAGGTTTCACGTATTTGACTAGTAGTGGTGGGTAGATGTTGTTCTCAGAAGCCATATTCTCTACAAAAAAAAGTAATAAACACTATACAAATCTGTAGAGACAACGCATAAATAAAATATTAAATCTAGCAACTCAGTAAACAAAAGATTAAATCTGTAACTACATAACAACAAATCTGCAACAATTAAGAGAACACATATGTAGCTATAAGAAATTAGAAAAAAAAAATTTGTAGCTAAGTAAATATAGCGACATCTCTATAATTTAAAAACAAAACCTGTAGCTAATCTAGTAAAAAACGAATGTATAAATCTGTAGCTATAACATCAAAAAATTTGTAGCTATAATATAAAAAACATTTGTCGTCACAAAGCAAACAAATCTGTAACAATTATTCAAACATCAAAGATTAATTGTGTAAATTTGTAGCAAAGGAGAATAAGTCTGTAAGTAAAACACCAAGGGAATATGAACCTGAGTGATTGGCGATTTAAGAGATTCTGATATGTCGAGATCGTCGATGAAGCATAGTGGATTCACGACAGGGGGAGCAGAGGACTGCGAGTCGTGTGGAGGAGTAGAGCCGACGACCGAGTTGCAAACTGAAACGGTGGTGGCGGCGACGTGCTCCTTGCGGCGGTGAGATGACAGTGCAATGAGCAGAGGGAAGACGTGACTTAACTGGTTTCGACAAGGCCGACGATTGAAGAGCAGAACGAAAGAGAGGTAGGAGATATTGCGGCGTTTTGGTTTCTCCAAAAGTGAATACTTTACTATTTTTTTAGTTGTCGACAATATTATTATTTTAGGGTTTACTAGGATTTTTAGGGGGAAATAATTCTTGTTAAAATTTTGAATTATTAATTATAAAATAAATTAAAATCGTATTCTTGTTAATAAAATGATTATCTGAACCTAATGGTCTTTTGTCAAATGATTAGAGTTAGTCTAGTAAACATGTGTTATTCAAACATGTTTTATAGTGTTGGTTTAGGTAATTTCTCTTTAAAAAATCACACAAAAAAAATGTTTTGTATTTCTGTTTTAATAAGATACTAGAATTTGACATGCGCGGGCATTCTAAAATTTTATGTATATTTTTTGTTTTTATGTATTCGATATGATTGATCATATTTAGATTTTTCGAATATCATGTTCGAGATTTTCGAGTATTTCGAGTTTTAGATTCGGGTTTGGGTTCAAAAATTTTAGATTTTTTAATTTTATCGAATTTCCGGTTTGGTTTAGATTACAGATTTTTGAATTTTCAGATTTCCTCGGATACTCGTACGGATTTGGGTATGGGTTCGGTTCGGATAATACCCGGTACTCGAAATACCGTGAAACCCAGCGCGTTGGAGTATTTTTTTTTAAAAAAAAAAAATCAGATGACTAAACTTAAATTTTTATAGTTTACATAAATTAATTTTATAAATTTATAGATTTTTTAAATATTATAATTTTATGTTTTTTATTTTTGTAACAAATTTTATTTAGAAAATATTAATATTGTAATATAATTAAAAATTACGGTGTTATTTGCAATTTGAAAACAAACTATATTTAAATATTCGTAAAAATTATGATTTTAAATTGTGTTGGTTCTTGACAAATTTTTTTTTTGTGTTGGTTCACAATTTTAACAATAATTATGAAAAATCGAATATGCTGTTAGAATATGTGAAAGAGTAATTAGAGTTAGTATTATTTATTTTAATTTATTAGATACATTAGATATATTTAATAAAATTTCTAAGACACATTCAATTTAAACACATGAAAAATATTATGTATTTCAATTTTAATAAGATAGATACTAACATTCAACTAAATTTTTGAAGGTATAGTTGAGTTTATAATATGTTTTTATGAAATTTTTTAACATTTAATGTGAAATGGAGGGACTATGATTTATAAGCTTATATGTATTTTTTAATTAAAATATCACTGGTGAAAAAGTTAAAATATCACTTAATTCAAATGATGAAATCTTGCGGTTTAACATATTTTAACTCTACTTTTAGGATCGAATGTCACAATGTTTTAAAGCTAACCATGAAAGTCTATCTAGGAAAACTCAGTTATATTAAAACACATATTCTCTTCGTATCAAAATATTTGATGTTTTAGAGAATTTGTTTGTATCAAATTAGTTGATATTTTAAATTTCAATATAAAATTATTTACATTTTATGTTTTTGATTACTTGTATTTTGCAGAATATTTTATTATTGGTTGAATTGAGATCGAGTTGGTATATACTAATAAATAAAGTTTTAGTTTAGAAAAAATCAAAAATTAAATGAATCCTTAATATGGGTGCAATAGCCTAAAATCAAGTATTTTGATAGAGTGAGGATTGTTCAGTTTTGTATTCGGTGTAAGCTAGATTAATATGGAACTTCCATAATTTCGTTGTTACTCAAGTAAGACAAAAGAATAAAGTTAGTTAGTTTGATTTGATATTAGGACATCATGTGATGATATCATCGAATATAGCTAACTCGGAGGCTCATTATATGTAAGAAAAAGTAGATGTTTGCCTTATATACATAATACATACATCAAATTTCTTAGAATTAAAATCATCAAAACAATAACAAAAAAATAAAAATAAGAACATGGACTCGACATCACACATCGATAGCGACATTTTATACTCCAACGAGGAATAAAGAAAGAAGTCAAAGATATTGGAACAAGATCAAGTTAGGAAATTGAATCAAAGAATCAACAAAATCATAATTTTTTTGTACACAAAGATACGATCTTTCTCGGAGAAATCTCAGTGATTAGATCAAACTAAATTCCCAAAAGAAGTTGTAAGAACAAGAGAAAAGGGTCGTCGTTGATATGGTCTACCAGTTAGTAGAGCTTTATTCTTGTCTGGATCGGTGCACGGCAAATCGGACACATTTGAAGATCTGGTCCACACTCACAACAAGTCTTGTACCCAAATAGAAATGAAGTTAGATCAATGTTTCTTTCAAAGGATTAGGTAGAATAAGAAGAAGAATGAACTTTGTTTGTTGGATTTACCTGATGGCCACAACCAAAGGCCATATCTTTCGGGTTGCTCAGGCAAATTGGACATAACTGTTCCAGAGAACCAATCATCAGATGAAGTCTCAGACTTCATATTAACATTTCAGACACACTTTTGAAGTATTTTTAAGATTGTCGAGGTACCTGGTTATCGGAAGTAGAGGTTGTAGGGCGTGGGGCGGGACTAAACCTTACCGGATAGCTTTCAGTTGGATAAACAGGAACACTCGGTTTGAAACTTGGAAGACGGGAAGCCTTTGGCATGTTGTAGGACGCAGATCCACTATTCACTGGAGGTGGAAGAGGGAATCTTTCCGGGATACTCCCGTTTCTTCTTCTGCGGAAAACAAAAAAAAAACTGAGAACTTTGGGGTAAAAAATTAAAAAGACATATTGATAAAGATCATGGTGAAGATTTTACCCTAAAAGGTTAAGCTCTAGTGTTGCCTTGTATTGTTGAGGAATCTCCATGAGAGCAGAAAGGGCAAACTCTGTTTCCTTCAAGGTCTGAGCTTTGTTCTTTGACATGATCTCTGTGAAGTTCACGAACTGGAACAATAAATCATATCAAAAGGTCGAACATAACCCCAACTTTGATGTTTTGAGCTCAAAATAAACTTGCTTGGAAGTTATCAAAAGCTCGAGCAGGGATATTATCATCAAACTCCCTCATCATGTCCCATGGTCCATCCCCAACCCCGACTAAGACGATTGATAGAGGAAGCTTGCTGTCATTGACAAAGAAATGAAATCACAAAACTAGCCACGCAGAGAAATTATTTCAATGAGTAGAACAAAGGGAAGAATCAGACAATGTTCCAACCTTGCTTGTACGATAGCATCCACTGTCTTCTGTTCTTGCGGACTTAAATGTCCATTTTCTGTGTCAACACTTCTTGTAACCTGAAATTGTCCTATTCAGGTTTCTTCTCTCCATGCGAAACAAAGGATCATAAAAATATTGCAAATACCTGTCCATCTGCTATTATCACTAGGACGTGATATTGGCCACCACTCTGCTCAACAATGGTCATGGCCATCTCGATGATTGGAACAAACGAGGTCGGCCCTGAAAAGTTATTTAACATTTTCATAAACATGGTTTTAAGAACTTAGCTACTGCTTCGTGAAACTAAACACATCTTGATCATGTGTTGATGCATCTCCAAGTCCATAGCATGAAATCAAGTTGTCCTCGTCCAAGGCGGCTAAAGTTCTTCCTATGATAGTTATCGCCTGTTTGTAAGGATTGGGACCACTGCCTATGAAGCGCAAGCTTTTCCTATAAAAAGACTTGGTCCCTGTTATAAACAACATACAACGAAAGTTATTGAGTGTGAAACCATTGAATGCATCATGCCGGACACGTAATCTTGAACCTCACCAACCTGTCCATTCGTTGCTCTTAGTGAAATCAATACCAACAATTAGATTTGAAGATTCTAGACCAGCACGTGCAAGAGCCTCTGTCACCTATAAGAAACAGAATACAATGTGAACCGTTTCTGTCTAACCCAATAAGAATCTAAAGGCTTTCAAGCGTTGCAATCATTGAAAAACACACAAGATCCCACCTAAAAACAAACCGGAGATTGAGCTCACCTGCTCCAAAGAAGAGTAATTATTGGAAATTCTTGAATACTTCCGCTCCAACCTCTTCTTATCATTGCCATAACTTTGAGAAGGCGGCTGAGTACTGTACGAAGGCGGAGGAGGTTGAGCGTACTCTGGAGGTGGAGGAGCATAAGAAGGTGGAGGAGGATAGTTATAGCTTTCTGGACCATATTGAGGATAGCTTTGGTAAGAAGCCCATGAAGATGAAGATGAAGATGAAGATGGTGATGAAGCTGGAGCTGATCTAAACGACGAAGAAGACTCCTGTCTCCAGTTTTCTTTCGAATTCCCTGTCCCCATCAAACTCAAAAACTAAACCTTTTTGATTTAAAATCAAAAACCCTTCTCAGTTCAACTCAGTACCTACAAAACAAAAAACAAAAATTCAGAAAGATTTGGCATTTAGAATATATTCATGAAAATCCAAAAACAAAGATGCAGAATCTAATTTTAATGACTTTTCTTCACAAATTACCAAATAGTTTTTTAAAAATCGAAGGTTGGTTGATGTTACAAAAGAAAAGAGATTCAATCACGTCACGTAAACTTTCCTCAAAGACTTTGGCTTAGTGACTTCTTCTACATTAAGATAAAGTCCATTTAACAGTTACTAAACCTACTTCAATACTCCAATCCCCAGAATTTGTAATAAATCTACTGACTCTTCCAATTTTTGTTTTCCGGAATTGAACCGAAACATCATCGATTAATCTGGCAAAAGATTAACCCAGAAACGGAAGAAAAAAACAGAAACTTGTCTACCTTTTAACTTGACGAAGCAACGGGAATGACGAATCACAGAGAGAGTGAAGAAGCTTTAATGGCGGATCGAATCCGGCAGAGAGTTCGCCTTTTGAAGGTTCCTCCTTTTGTTCGAAAGCAATTTCGCTTTCTTTCTCTGTTGTTGTTTTTTGTTTGTTTTCTATATTTTTTTTTTTTTATCATCTGGTGTTATTTATTAGATTTAGAAGTCAGATACAAAGTTCAAAAGTACAAACTAAAGCCGGTAAAAGTGAACACCTTTCCGGAGTCACAAGCCAGCGAAGTATAGAATACCACCCAGAGCCAAAAGTCAATACTAACATCGGAAACTAAGACTAACATACAAAAAGGAGATACGAAAACTATGAAAGTTGTAGATAACATCATTAAACCTTCAAAAAGGAAAAGCAAGTCGGTAACAGAAGCAGAAATTAGCGAGAAAGTGGTGATGGCCGAATTTATTTGAGTTGGTAAAAAGACTCATTATATTGTTCCGACTAGGAACCACGAGCAACCGTTTCTCATTATATTGCTTTCAAAGCCACGAGAACACAGATCTCCAACCCGAGCAGCCGTCATTGAACGATTGGCGACCGACTACCTAATGACCAAACGCAATTGAGCTAAAGCTCCACAAGCCCTTGCTAAGAAATCCGGAGAAACCGTTGGTTTCAAACCAAGGGACAACACAACTCCTCGAGACCGAGAGCTTCTCCCACTGAAAATTTCTAAAACAAACCACAAAGTCGAACGACTAAACCTACTCGAGCACATACCAATCCAATCCTTCACCGAGAGACCCAACCTCACGCCATAAACCGAAATGCTCGAGAAATGCCACCATCCAACAAGTCAATAGACCACAAAACCCCCCACAAATCCATAGAATCCTAAATCTCCTTCTAAACTTAAACAACCAAGAACTGAGCTCATACCTTAAAATTGACCACTGTTCTCGCTGTCAGTCGCCGATCACCTTCAACCCAAGTCTTCACCATCCTCGAAGTGCCTCCACGCCGCAATCTCAGCTTGAAATTGCAGAGGGTCTTGCCGAAGAAACACTCCGCAACCGACCCCAAAAGCAGAACCACATTCATATCGGACAGGTTAGGACAGAGGTGAAGGAGAAGAAACTGAAAATCAGAAAGCTACAAGGCCGCCGACGGTGGCTGTAACAGAGCCGCACACCTCCAGCATTAACGTGTTAGAGTCGTCTTTTTTTCACCAGGTTTGTTTGTTTTCTATCAAATCATCTTATTATTCTCTTTTCCAACAGTTGACCCTATAAAATATTAATCGGCATTAAAATATTAAAATGATATGATATCCATTGACAATTTCTTTGAAAATATTCGAGATGCTTAAATAGTTAAATTACGCAACACTTAAAAACAATACTAAATTGTTATTTTATGGAATGATAGATATTTCTTCTCATAGTAGATATATTTTACTTTATTAAAATTTTTAGCAAAAGAGAAAAGTATGTACATATAAATTGAACTAGCTAGTAAATTTATGGCGGTAGGTATTATAAGGAGGATTTGACTATAATATCATAATTATATGTTTATTTATTTGATTCAATAATTTATACATTTCTATGAAATTTTCAACTTCAAATATGTCTCTATTCAAAATCATTTGAAAACCACAAAGTTACTATTTGAAATTAAATGACTACATGTAGCAAGAATTAAACTGAATTAAGTTTATCACTCCAAAAGCTTGAAAGATAAACATCATAAGTTGTTTTGTAATAGCAACATCAAGAATTAATATACATTAGAGTTGAAACAGCGCGATGTGCGGCTATATTTTTTTATTATATATATCTGAGTTGAATCGAAATGAATTCGAAACAAATATCCGAACGAATTTTGTTTCAAGGTATTTTAGGTATCAAATATTACTCGAACTGTATCCGAACCCGAACAGGTACCCGATAGCTTCGAAAATATCAAAAAGTCTCGAAAATTCAAAATCTAAACCCGATCCCAAAACTCGAAATAACCGAAAATCAGAAACTTCGAATCTAAACCCAAATCCAAAACGAAAAATCACCAAAAAAATTCAAATATCATGAACCCAAAAATGAAAGTCCCGAAAAAAATCGAAAAAAACCAGCAAAAATCCAGAAATACCTAATCCAAACCTAAAAATCCCAAAGATACCCGAACCTGAACTCAAAAATTTTCAGGTATATTAGAATTTTCCTTAAGTTACTAAATCGGATCTAAGCCCGAATAAATCTGACCCAAACCCGTTCCGAAAAATATCCTTACATGGCTAAACTTTAGGTATTTAAAAATCTGAGTACGAATGGACCCGGCCCGAAAATCCGACCCGAAACCCGATCTGAATGCTAACTATTGCATATAAATTTATACTTAAAGATATTTAAGACAAAGTTGTTTTATCTATTATTATTTATAGAATTAAATTTGTTTGTTAGAAAATTATTTTTTAGGTCTTTTAGTTTTTGTTTTTTAATATTTTTTAAATCGAGATTTTTATTATACAACTCATTAATTATATTTTGATATTACATAACTAAAAATATTTTTATTTTGAAAATAATTTCTCCTAGATATTTTCAAAATAATAATTCCAAGATATTGAACACCAAATAAGATTTGTTTTTTTATCTAAAAAATATTAAGAAAATCTACGATGAGATTTAGGAAGTTATATTGTATTGTTAACTAAATAATAATGAATGTTATAATTATTTCTAATGAGTTGAATAAGTCCAAACTTAAATGACAACTTTTTAAGTAGATAAAAAATAGAACTCTGTTTTAATATAATAGATATATTCTTTGCAATCCCTAACTTTGACAAGCCTCAAAACCATTATTTTCACAGGATTAGTGTGGTCAATCCATGATTCATAAAATTGATCTACATGATTAACTCACATCGAACAATCTAACACTAGATTACTGGAAAAAATATAGGATATTTAATTCACCTTGTTTTAATACAGGATACCCATGGATTTCTTGTTTTCAGACGGCAAACATTGGATATTTGACCTATTTATTAGATCACTAAAGTTTGTAAGAAAATATTTTTTATGATAAATTATGAAAAATAGTTTCAACTTACCAGTCAAATAGTCGGTGTCGAAATCCACATTGAGTACTGCATCAAAACTAAGAAAACAAAAAGAAATTGATTATCGTATTTCGAAGCGATTCCAAAATATCATCTATCCGGTTTAAAATAAATCTTAAAGGGAAATTAGGGTCCATAACCAAAAAAGTTATTTAACAAACTAACTAGTATAGAAAGGCCAGAGGATTTACCAACAATATTACTATTTACGAATATGGATTATCTCTTTTGGCGAACACCTATGAGGAATCAAGGTAGAGGACGTGAACTCTACCCCTGGGCATTATTTGATTTGGAAAGCACGAAATCAGAAAGTATTCCAATGTGTACAATTAGAAGTCAATGGTATCCGAAAGGATGCATAGACTAGCTTTGTAACCTGGAAAGAAGCGCAAAGTGTACCAATTCTGGGTGAAGAACTGACTTTTGCTGAAAACACACGCTCAACTGGCTTGGAATGTCGGGTAGATGGTTCTTGGAAACATTCTGATCCCACCTTTGGATTTGACTGGATATGTCAAGATAAGGATAATAAGATTATATCAGTTGGGGCAAAAAGCCTTCGAAGGAGCCTCTCATCTCTTCACTTAGAGATGGAAGCTCTATTATGGGCAATGACAGAAATTCATTCCAGAAATATAGATTGTCAGATGTTCGAGACATATCGTATTGAAGTTCTCAATATTCTTCAGAGTCCAGAAATTCATTCCGTTTACTGATGTTGCCTTTCCTTTGACAAGCATCACATTTAGAGACGTAATCATGGGCGTCTTTGAAAATCGCAGGCCACCAAAAACCTACCTGCAAAACCTTCGTAGCAGTCTTGAAAGTGGCAAAATGCCCAGCATAATCGGAACCATGGCAATGATACAGAATACCTGGTATATCAGACTCTGGCACACATCTGCGGAAGAGTCCATCTGCACATCTCTTGTAGAGAAATGGATCATCCCAGAAGTAATGTCTGACATCCCGGAGTAACTTCTTCTTTATAACCTGTGAAATTTGGTGGTTCTACATCTGCACTCAGAAAGTTAGCAAAGTCTGCAAACCAAGGAAGTTCATCATGTATTTGTCTAATGGTAAAACAATCAGCAGTGTCTAAGTACTCATCCTCCAGCAAGGCTACCATNGACGTTCTCTTCGGGGAGGCTATCATCGAGTGGTGTATCAGCTTCTACTCGCAAGCGAGACAGATGGTTTGCTACACAATTCTCAATTCCCCGTTTGTCGCGAATTTCTAGATCGAATTCCTACAAAAG
>OVAN01010061.1:0-16156 GCA_900406275.1 Anastatica hierochuntica | reverse complement strand
TATATATATATATATTTCTAGTAACTATGCATAAACGATTTAATATTTTTTAAATAATCTTATTACAAAATAATTTATTTTAGACAAATAAACTATTTCATTAGGATAATAAAAAGCTATTTCAGTAAAATAAGTGGTATGACACTATTCTTGAATTTTTTGGCCAAATTAGTAAATGATAGTTTACATGTTTCACTTAATACACATATTAGGTGGTTGTCCGCGAATTTGCGATTGTAAATATTATTTGAAAGATTTGTTTATAATGTCATTTTTATATTTACTTGTCAAGTTAAAAAACTTTCACCTATAATAAGTAAATATTAATTTTTATTTTGCATATATTTTTAAATAAAGAGATACATATTTTTTTTAATCATTTTAATACTTTTAAAATGATATGTATGACTATTATTTAGACTTGTTATACACTTTCAATTATATTTTTACTATTATTTTTGTTCTTGTTTGACTTTTTCTTTTTTTTGTCGGTCATACACTGTATATTAATATGAATCCAATGGGCATTACATGGGTAGTGAAAAAGGAGATCCAGGATTGTTATAATGGACCCAAATAAAGATTAAAATATAAACACAAATTAAACCTAATTTTGTCCCTAATCAATTTAGCCGACGTGTCCACCTGCTCTCCGGGTGCTATAACCACTCTTAGCTTCTGATCAAGGACACGTGGACGTTGTTAACTGTAACACGCTGTCAAAAATGGTGAGTTATCTCCAACATCTAAGCCGCCTATGTTTCTCGTCGTACGACAGCATGATCCCGACGTAGACACCTCCAGCGAGAGCCATACAAACCAAAACACAGCATGAATACATTGTCCTCACCAATATCCCTGCCTTCACGGATCTCCGACACCAACCCCAACAAACACCTTTTTTTGCGTCGTCTCCTCTCTTCTTCGAGCATCACCAACCAAGTAAGAAAAGTGCGCCTACGTCTCCGGCTAATTTTGTTGAGCTAAGCTTGAATAACTTGAGCAGCAAGTAATCCCAAACCGAGTTATGGTTTGGTGATTTGGAAGATATTAAACTGAGATTTGATTAGCTAAGAAGATAATGATTGAAGTATTAGGAGTTATCTATACCTTAATCTCTTCCTAGTTAAATTAGGAGATATGGTTTTATATATATAGGTTGTCGATCTTGTTACTTAAGTTGCGTGAGCTTTTTTTGGGTTTTGTGCTTTTGAGAGAAACATTGTGAGTTGTGATCTAAAAGGTTTTGAGTCAGTTTTTCTTTTGAATAAGAAGAGTGATTTCTTAAACTCTGTTTCTCATACACACAAACGAAACTCTCACGTTCTACACGTGGTATCAGAGCAACAAAGTAGAGCAATGGGAGATAAGATACTAGCTGTGTCTACGGCATCACCCTCAGAGATCAAAGCAACTGAGACAGGGTCATCCTCTATCAAGTGTCCTCTTTTAAATTCATCAAATTATACGGTATGGACAATTAAGATGAAACTTCTCTTAAGGTATCACAAAGTTTGGGATGTGATTGAAACAAGGAGTGACGACGAAGAAAAGAATGTCACAGCCATGGCCTTAATCGTACAGTCGATTCCTGAAGCTCTTGTTCTGCAGGTTGGTGAGTTAGAAACTGCAAAACAAGTATGGGATGCAATAAAGTCAAGACACATGGGTGCAGAACGGGTTAGAGAGGCTCGACAACAGACTTTAATGGCTGAGTTTGACAAACTAAAGATGAAATAAGGTGAAACCATTGATCAATTTGCTGGAAGAATCTCGGAGATATCATCGACGTCGTCAGCTCTTGGTGAGATCATAGAAGAACAGAAACTCGTGAAGAAATTTCTGAAAAGTCTCCCTCGACCAAAGTATATACATATTGTAGCTGCTCTTGAACAAGTCCTAGATCTAAAATCCACAAGCTTTGAGGAAATAGTGGGTCGTTTAAAGACATATGAGGAGAGAATCAATGGAGAAGATGATGAATTTGCTAAGGACAATATCAAACTGATGTTTGCTGAGCAACAGGGGTCACGTAACTTTGAACGTGAAAACAGAGGAAGAGGAAACTTTGATGGAGGAGCTAGAGGGCGAGGAAGTCGTGGAGGTCGGTTCGTTCCTAGGGGCAGAGGTAGAGGACGGTATGGTATGGTTCGAGATGCATCAAAAATAACATGGTATCAGTGTGATAAGTTGGGCCATTATGCCTCAGATTGTCCAGACCGTCTTCTTAAACTTCAAGAAGCTCAAGAGATAAGAGAAGAAGACACTCACGATGCTGATGAATTAATGATGCTCGAGAGTGTATATTTAAACGAAGAAAACGTGAAACCAAGTTTGTTAGAGGTAAACAAAGACTTGAACAACATGTGGTACTTAGATAACGGTGCTAGTAATCACATGTCTGGTGATCGAAAGAGCTTCTTTTCTTTGGATAAGAATGTTAAAGGAAAGGTTAGGTTTGAAGATGATTCACGAATTAATATCAAAGGTAAAGGTTAAATTCGTTTCATCTTCAAAAACAAAGTAAAGAAGGTCCTCTCTAATGTATATTACATACCGGATCTCAAAAGTAATATCATTAGTCTAGGACAAGCCACGGAAGTTAGTTGTGAGGTTCGAATGAAGAAAGATCTATTGTTCCTCTATGATCGAGAAGGAAAGATATTGGTGAAGACCACCAGAGGCAAAAATCGACTCTATAAGGTGGAGCTTGAGGTCGAAAACATCAAGTGTCTTCAAGCTGAAATACCCGATGAATCAGTCACGTGGCATGCACGTCTAGGGCATATTAATTTCGAAAATCTCAAGGCAATGGTGAAGAATGATGTGGTAACTGGACTGCCAAGGATGATTGTCGATAAGAAGGTGTGTGAGTCGTGCTTACTTGGAAAGCAAGCTAGGAACTCATTTCCTCATGCTACATCGTTTAGGGCATCTCGGAACTTGGAGCTGATTCATGGAGATTTATGCGGTCCTATTACACCTCCAACCCCTGGTCATAATCGTTATATATTTGTGCTAATAGACGATCACTCGCGTTATATGTGGACCATCCTCCTGAAGGAGAAGAGTGAAGCTTTTGATAAGTTTAAAAGGCTAAAGATGACTATAGAGCAAGAAACGGGACTTATCATAAGGATTCTTAGGACTGACAGAGGTAGAGAATTCTTATCCTTAGAATTCCATAATTTCTGCAAAGACAACGGCATCGAGAGACATCTAACGGCTCCTTACTCTCCACAACAAAACAGAGTAGTTGAGAGACGCAACCGAACGCTATTAGAGATGACAAGAAGCATGTTAAAGCATATGGAGTTGCCGAATTTTTTATGGGGAGAAACTGTAAGACATGCTACTTATGTGATTAATAGAGTTGCAACTAGAGCTTTAAAGGCACAAACTCCATATGAAGTATTCAAGGGGAGGAAACCGAATTTATCACACCTCCGAGTCTTTGGCTGTGTTGGTTTTGTCAGGATCGATTCTCCTCATAAGAAAAAGCTGGATGATAGGTCTCGTGAGTTGGTTTATTTGGGAACGGAACCAGGAAGCAAAGCTTACCGTATGATGGATCCAAACAATAGGAGAATTACGGTAAGCAGAGATGTTGTTTTTCTAGAAGAGAAAAAATGGGACTGGAGTCATACTAGTAAAGGTTCACAAGCTGAAAATTGTTCTATTAAAGTAACTCTTAGCAAGTTTGGAAATCATGGCTTAGTGGAGCCTGAAGAGAGAATGGAGACAGAGGGTTACGATCGAGACATGGTCGTGACACGAGAAGAAACGCAAATAGTGGAAGAAAATGTTGAACATGTCGAAAATAATACAGAGGTTGAAGCAGAGAAAGACGTGTATAATGTCTCGAGTGATGATGAAGAGGAGAGTGAGCCGCAAATGCTGAGATAATCGACGAGAAATAGAGCAAAACCAGAGTACCTTTCAGATTATATTCTTCTAGCATAAGCTGAAAGTGAGATTCTTTTGATGGCAATGAATGATGAACCCTGGAACTTTGAAGAGACGAAGAAGATGCAAGTATGGGTTGATGCTTGTAAGGATGAGATATCGTCCATTGAGAGGAATCTAACATGGAACCTAGTTGAGTTACCGACGGGGAAGAAGGCCATCAGGTTAAAGTGGGTATTTAAAATCAAGAGAAACCCTGATGGAAGTATTAATAAGTATAAGGCAAGATTGGTAGCAAAAGGATATGCACAAAGGCATGGTATAAACTATGATGAAATCTTTGCACCTGTGGCTAGAATCGAAACAATTCGACTTGTCTTAGCTATAGCAACCTCGTTTAGTTGGGAAGTGCATCACTTAGACATAAAGAGAGCCTTTCTTCATGGTGAGCTCAAAGAGGAAGTATATGTTTCACAACCTGAAGGATTCGAGAAAAAAGGAAGTGAACATAAAGTGTACAGGTTGTCTAAAGCTCTCTACGGACTAAAACAAGCACCCATGGCTTGGAATGACAAGTTAAATAAGACACTTGGCGAATTAAAATTCAAGAGGTGTGTCAAGGAGTCTTCGATTTATCAAAGAGTAAGTGGAGAACATTTTCTTGTCATAGCAGTGTATGTTGATGATCTTTTAGTAACAGGATCATGTTTGAAGATGATAAGTGATTTTAAGATAGAAATGGAAAATAAATTTGAGATGAGTGACTTGGGTAAGTTGTCCTATTACTTGGGAATCGAGGTGTTACAAGAAGAGGGAATAATCACGTTGAAACAAGAGAGATACGCAATGAGAATCTTAAAGGAGCTCGAGCTAGAGGAATGCAATGCAGCGCATGTCCCTATGGACATAAGTTTGAAGTTGTCGAAGGCTAAGGAGGAAAAGAACGTTGATGCAACAAGATACAGAAGGAGTATTAGATGTTTGAGATATTTGTTGCATACACGTCCGGACCTGTCCTTTAGTGTTGGTATGTTAAGTCGCTATATGCAAGAGCCGAAGACATCACATGAATCTGCTCTAAAGCATGTGTTAAGGTATCTCCGTGGCACTCTCTCTTATGGCTTGGTGTTTTTGCGCGCGGGTAAGTTGGAGCTAGTAGGTTATAGTGACAGCTCACATAATGTGGGTTTAGACGATGGTAGGAGTACCTCGGGTCACATGTTCTACTTGAATGAATGCCTTATCACATAGTGTTCACAGAAGCAAGATGCTATAGCCTTATCTTCTTGTGAGGCGGAGTTCATGGCAGCTACGGAAGCTGCGAAACAAGCAATTTGGCTACAAGAACTGGTTGGGGAGATTATTGGAAGGACTAGCAAAAAGGTTACTCTCAGAGTTGAAAAAAGGTCGACGATATCATTGACCAAAAACCCTGTGTTTCATGGCCGGAGCAAGCATATTCACAGAAGGTATCATTTCATACGAGAATGTGTCAAAAAAGAACAAATAGAAGTTGAACATGTTCCAAGTGAGAAACAAAAGGCAGATATTCTGACGAAAGCTCTAGGAAGAGTCAAGTACAAGGAGATGAGAGATCTTATTGGAGTTCAAGACCTGAAGGAAAGTAATTCAAGCTTAAGGGGGAGAATGTTGAGCTAAGCTTGAATAACTTGAGCAGCAAGTAATCCCAAACTGAGTTATGGTTTGGTGATTTGGAAGATATTAAACCGAGGTTTGATTAGCTAAGAAGATAATGATTGAAGTATTAGGAGTTATATATACCTTAATCTCTTCCTCGTTAAATTAGGAGATATGGTTTTATATATATAGGTTGTCGATCTTGTTGCTTAAGTTGCGTGAGCTTTTTTTTGGGTTCTGTGCTTTTGAGAGAAACATTGTGAGTTGTGATGTAAAAGGTTTTGAGTCAGTTTTTCCTTTGAATAAGAAGTGTGATTTCTTAAACTATGTTTCTCATACACACAAACAAAACTCTCACGTTCTACAAATTTCACCCGAAGATCAATGCTTCCGTCCCCACTAAGGAATTACATATATTTGACAAGGCGCGAAATTACTCCCTTCGCCATGGAAGACTAGTTCGGGGAAGAGGAAGGATCAGGATAGAAGTGAAACTCAGAGGATTGCCGCGAAGAACAACATAGGTCGATCTTAAGAAGATCGAAACCAAACTACTTAATACCAAGAAAGAAACTGATCCTTAAAGGTTAAGAAGTTATGAGTTTGGATCAGAGTTCATTCACAACAAAATCCAGACGAAACTGGAAGGTTTGATTAGATTCTTAGATCGAAAAGTTTGGCCAAAATCGGCAGAAGATAAAGTTATGGGATGAATTCCGACGAAGGAAAACAAAAAAGAACAAAAATACGACGGTTCTGGTGGTGTGTGAGCCACTAGAGCCGGAGAAACACGAGCACTTAAACTGACTGTAGTTTTAGAGAAAAGCTAAAGAAAACGATGAGAGATTTTTTAGATTTAGTTAGAATATTTTTTTCGAGATTGTTTGATGTAAATTGGTTTACGATTTTTTTTTCTTTTTGGAATCGAATTAAATATATCGAAATTAGAGAATCATCCATTGGTTAAACTATAACAATGAATTAATGGCATGGGCCTTAAGAGTTTTGGGCCTAAAACTTTTTGACTCTGATTTTATATATGTTTTCCCTTATAATCGATGAAATTACAAATTTTGACAGGTAACTTGTGTGGTCTGTGGTTTGTCTTCCTTTGAAGGAACGTCTAATCTTCTCTAAGCCTTCCTTACTGTTTGTATCTTCTTCTTTCTTGCGAGTGAAAGTAAAAAGAAAAACATGGAATGGATAAAATCACTGCCAAAAATCGAGCTTCATGCTCATCTCAACGGCTCCATTAGAGACTCCACTCTTCTGTAAGATCTTTTCCTTCTTTCTTATGACTCTTGTTCCTTTGTTACCTCTCTATCCTCCTCCTCACCTTCTGCAATCTCAGCACTGAACAATTACGAGTGTTTTTTCTTTGTGTTGAATTGGAATTCGCAATCTGATATGAAAGTCATAGAAGTTTGATGGGTTTTTTCCTTTCAATGAACAGAGAGCTTGCTAGGGTTCTTGATGAGAAAGGGGTTATAGTGTCCGCTGATGTTGAAGATGTCATTCGAAAAAGTAGGTCGCTTTTGGTTCCACTCTAGTGGTATTTGTAGTTTCTCATGTTTTGTCTAAATAAAGTTTAAATCTTTTTCCTTCTTTTTAGATGATCGATCTTCGACAGAGGTCTTCAAGTTGTTCGATTTAATCCATATACTCACTACTGATCACGAATCCCTGACAAGGATCACTAGAGAAGTAAAACCCTAATTTCAGTTTTGCATCTTTAGTAGACTGGCTGAGATCATTTTCTTCCACAGGTTGTAGAAGATTTTGCTTTAGAAAATGTGGTGTATCTCGAGTTAAGAACAACTCCAAAGGTATACAATTGCCATTTTGCAATGTTCTTAGTTTGATTCTTGTCTGCATTTGGGAAAGAAAATCTAGATTGTTTATTTGTTTTTTTTTTTTGTAGAGGAATGCTTTGATAGGTATGAGTAAACGTTCTTACATGGAAGCAGTAATTGAAGGTTTGAGATCTATCAGTGAAGTTGATGTTGATTTTCTACCGGGGTCTAAGTCTCGAAAACTATACTATGCCTGTGATGGAATTCGAAGAAAGAAAATTTGTGTTAGACTTCTTCTTAGTATTGACCGTAGAGAAACAACCGAGTCCGCTATGGAAACTGTAAGTGTTGGGAAACCATTAAAAAGCTACTCAAAGATGTGACAAACATCTGACATTGACCTTTTTTCTAAAGGTTAAGCTTGCATTGGAAATGAAAGATGTTGGGGTAGTTGGTATAGATCTTTCAGGGAATCCTTTTGTTGGAGAATGGTAAATTGTTTGTATTATTCATTCTTCTTCTTCTTCTTCTTCTTCTTCTTCTTCTTCTTCTTCATTCACTCTTTAAGTTGCTTCTGAAATCTTCCATGTTCTTGTAGGTGCACTTTCTTGCCTGCTGTACAATTCGCTAAAGACAATGATCTTCACATCACTCTTCACTGTGGAGAGGTATTAAACTCTTGATAATCCATTTACTGATTTTCAAATGTTTTTTTTCTTCTCAGTTTTGTCTATTCTTAGTGTTTTGTAGGTCCCCAATCCGAAAGAAATCCAAGCTATGCTTGATTTTAAACCGCATCGAATTGGCCATGCGTGTTTCTTCAAAGATGAAGATTGGGAAAACTTGAAATCTTTCGAGATTCCGGTACTAGATTTGCATTTGCAAATGTTATTTGTTTCAATCGGGTATAATCTTAAATGTTTTTTTTTAACAATTCACATTCCGCTGTTCTTACAGGTCGAAATATGTTTGACATCCAACATAGTAACCAAATCGATATCATCTATCGATATACACCATTTCGGTTAGATTTACTTATTTCTCTTTTTTTTTTTTTATTTTGGTGTTTCATTGCATTGAAGTCAAAATCAACCTGAAGAAGAAAGTAACATGACCTTCATCTGATCTAACAGCTGATCTCTACAAAGCAAAGCATCCATTGATTATATGCACAGATGATTTTGGTGTTTTCTCAACTAGCCTCTCCAATGAGTACGCTCTCGCTGTTTGTGCCTTTGGTGAGTTTTTCCAAACTTTGTTTTTTCTCGGGTTTTACATGCTCAAATAATCAAACAATTACAGAGCTATTCTACTGGTTTTATCATTATACTTTAACAAAGAAAATACCTTTATCAAGAATCTAATCGTTTGTTTCTTTCCGGTGTTGAATTTCTGTGAAAGGTCTTAGTAAAAGAGAAACCTTTACGTTGGCTAGATCCGCTATAGATGCAACGTTTGCAGAAGACGAAGTTAAGCAACAACTTAGGTTGATTTTTGATTCAGCCTCCCCAGAGTTTGTTTAGTTGCTCAGATTTTAGCGGCTTACTCGATTTGATTAGTTTAGACCAAACCATGTCAAATATGTTTGGTTCGTTAGAATAAAGTATTTTCTTGGTCGAACAACTTCTGGAGTTTGAGAATTATAAACCAAAACAAAACCTTTATTCACTTAAGGAAAACTTAACCTCAAAACCTCAAGTTTCAATGTTCTCTCACAAACCTTGAGATCATTGACTCGATCTATTTATATGATTAAAAGCAATTCCTAAACTAAGAAGGAAAACACTTATTAAATCTTTAGATATCTCCTTAAGATAAATACTTCTAATTAAATCGGTTTGTCTCTTAGCTTAACCATATCTCGGTTTAGCTAACCACTTCCTTGCACTTCAATTTTCGGTTATATTCTTCAAGATTAAGCCAACATTCTCCCTCCTAATCTTGAAGTCTCTTCCTTTTAGATCTTTCAATCCAACAAGTTCTCTCATTTCTTTGAACTTGATTCTTCCGAGTGCCTTAGTCAGAATGTCTGCGCGTTGTTCTGGTTCTGGAATGTGTTCAACTTCAATTCTGCCATTCTCTACACATTCCCTGATAAAGTGGAACCTCGTTTGTATGTGCTTGCTTCGTCCATGAAACACTGGGTTCTTGGTCAAAGCAATTGCAGACCGATTGTTTATACGAATTACCACCTTCTCATTCGTTGCCTCAGTAACCTCGTTTAGCAGATCCGAAAGCTAGATGGCTTGTCTAGCAGCTTCAGTTCCTGCCATAAATTCTGCCTCACATGACGACAATGCTACTGTGTCTTGCTTCTGTGACACCAGCTGATTGGACTGTCTCCTAAGTAAAAGATGTGTCCTGTTGTGCTTCTGCCATCATCTGGATCTATATTGTGACTACTATCACTATAGCCAATCAACTTTGTTATGATACCTGTTGTTCTTTTGAATGTTAGGCCGAGAGAGCTTGTTCCTCTTAGGTATCGAAGACACTGCTTTACTGCTGCTCCATGTGACTCTTTTGGGTTCTGCATATAGCGGCTCATTACTCCAACGCAAAATGACAAGTCCGGGCATGTATGAAGGAGATAGCGAAGACAACCGATCACCCGCCTATAGCTTGTTGCATCAATGCTCCTTTCATCGTCAGCTTTAGACAGTTTCAATCCCATTTCCATGGGTGTTTGACACGGGTTACAGTCACTCATTCCGAACTCATCAAGTATCTTCATCGCATAACGTTGTTGACAAAGAGTAATTCCTTCCTTCGTAATGCCAACTTCTATTCCAAGATAGTAGCTTAGTCTCCCGAGATCACTCATTTCAAACTTTGATTCCATCTCTCTTTTGAAATCATTAATGACTTTCAAGCTTGATCCTGCAACAAATAAGTCATCAACATACACGGCTACTAGTGACACATCTTTGCTCACCCTTTTCCGATAGACAGAAGGCTCCTTCGAGCACTTTTCGAACCCAAAACCTCGCAGAATCTGATTCAACTTCTCATTCCAAGCTCTTGGAGCTTGTTTTAGTCCATACAATGCTTTGTTTAATCTATAGACCTTATCTCTGCTTCCTTGTATTTCGAACCCTTCAGGTTGAGTTACAAATACTGTCTCCTTCAAATCACCATGAAGAAACGCAGTCTTAACGACTAAGTGATAAATTTCCCATCCACTTGATGCAGCAAGATTAATAAGAAGACGTATAGTTTCTATTCGTCCCACAGGAGCAAATACTTCTTCAAAATCGATTCCATAGCTTTGAACATACCCCTTTGCAACTAACCGTGCCCTGTACTTGTTTATGCTCCCATCTAAATTCCTTTTTAGCTTGAAAATCCACTTTAATCCGATTGGTTTAGCATCACTTGGTAAATCAACAAGACTCCATGTGTGATTTTTTACTATAGACTGGATCTCATCTTCGACAGCAAGGGTCCATTATTTTGACCTTTTCGCCTCATATATATC
Source organism: Anastatica hierochuntica (assembly GCA_900406275.1). Classification (NCBI taxonomy): domain Eukaryota; kingdom Viridiplantae; phylum Streptophyta; class Magnoliopsida; order Brassicales; family Brassicaceae; genus Anastatica; species Anastatica hierochuntica. The sequence continues at coordinate 5,341 of OVAN01010061.1, read as the reverse complement.
ACTTGGCTCACCTTCAAGACACATTAACAGTCTCTCAGCTTCTTCTTCCGCAAGTAGTATGTAATCATCGAACCGTTTTGGCTTGGTTCTTACTCTCTGCGATTTTCGAATCTCGGGTTGATTCACAGCTTCTTCCTCTACATCACTGCCATGTTCATCTTCAAGCTCATCATTATCGCCATTGTCTCCGAAGCTTTCAGCTTCTTCATTGTCTCGTGAGCCCGACTCGGCTCTTTCATTCTCGGTACCAGCTCCCTGCTCTGTTCCGTTGTTCTGTATGCTTCTAGCATTATCGGCACATGAGGTTATGAGTGGAGTGATGTTTTGTATCCCACGGTTCCCATACCTTTCGAGAAAAATATCAAAGACACTGGCTCTGCTTTGATCTTCGGATTCATGTTTCCAGCTCCATTTTCTGGCTTCATCAAAAGTTACATCTCGGCTCACTACTACTTTCTTTGTTTGAGGATCAATCATCCTATATGCCTTCGATCCAGGTTCAATTCCTAGATGCACCAGCTTCCGCGACCTGTCATCGAGCTTTCTCAACAAAGATGAATCTATTTTAGCAAAACAAACGCACACAAACACTTTGAGATGGCTTAGATTCAGTTTCTTCCTTTTGTAAAGCTCGTATGGCGTTTTGTCTTGGACCGATCTTGTGACAATTCTATTTAGAAGATACGTTGAATGTCTAATCGCTTCTCCCCATAGATAATTGGGCATGTTCATGTGCTTTAGCATACTTCGAGTCATCTCCATCATTGTTCTATTCCTTCTCTCAACTACCCCGTTTTGTTGAGGCGTATATGGAGCTGTGAAGTGGCGAGTTATTCTAGTTTGTTCGCTAAACTCATTAAATTCGCGAGACACAAACTCACCGCCTCGATCTGTTCTGAAGATTTTGATCTTCTCTTCTACTTCATGTTCGACTATTGACTTGAACTTTTTGAATTTTTCAAATGCTTCTTTCTTCTCATTTAAGAGAATTGACCACATAAATCTTGAGTAGTCGTCTATGAGAACAAAAACATATCGGTTTCCTGCTTTCGTACTTGGCGTAATTGGTCCACAAAGATCTCCGTGTACAAGCTCAAGTGCCTTTATTGCTCGATATTGACTAGCTTTTGGAAAAATCTTTCTTACTTGTTTCCCAAGTAAGCATGAGTCACACAAGTGAAAATCAGATTTGATCTCTGGAAGTCCATCGACAAGCTTCCTCTTGGCCATTGACTTAATAGTCTCGACATTCACGTGTCCAAGGCGTGAATGCCATAATCTCGAGCTATTGTTGATTGAACTTAGTAGGCATCGATCATCTCTCATTCTTAGGATGACTTTACACAATCGATTCTGAGACCTTGTAGTTTCTACAATCAATTTTCCTTTTTCATCATGCATAGTTAGAGAGCTTCCGTGCATTCTCACATCACATCCCGATTCAGTAGCTTGTCCTAAGCTTACGATGTTACTTTTCAAGTCCGGAATAAAGTAAACATCCATTACTTTTCTCACTTCTCCATTTTGATCAATGATCTCAATTTCACCTTTTCCTTTAATATCAATCTTTGAATCATCTCCAAATCTAACTTTTCCGGTGATTGACTTGTCAAGCTTAGAGAAATATCGATGATCCCCGGTCATATGGTTACTAGCGCCATTGTCTAAATACCAAATATGATCTTCCATAGAGTTTGTCTCATACTTGCTTGGTATTACTTTTTCTTCATTCAAGTTTACGATCTCATTAAGCATCAACTCTTCTGCTTCTTCAGTATTCTTTTCTCCACTCTCTTGTGTTTCTTGTAGCTTTAATAATTGATCCGGGCACTTGGATGCATAATGACCAAACTTGTCACATCTAAAGCATTCAACTTCGGATAAGTCTCTCATTCTACCACGACCTCTGCCCCATGTCCTTCCTCCTCTTCCACGGCCACGGAACCCACCTCTCTGACCTCCGTCGTAGGTGTAGTTTGAGTACTGCATCTGTTTAGCTTGATTTTGTGGATCAGAGTTGGAGTACATAAGCTTAGTTTGCTCATCCGAAGCTTCATCATCATCCTCAGCTATCTGCTCTTCAAAAGCCTTTAATCGTTCCACTACATCTTCAAATCCAGTTGTCTTCAAGTCAAGCATCTGTTCAAGAGACGCTACCATATGTATAAACTTCTTCCTTGGGAGACTCTTAAGAAATTTCTTAACAACTTTTGATTCTTCAATCTCTTCTCCAAGAGCCGATGCTTTTGATGTAACAAGTTTGGTCATTATGCATCCAAGTGCCCGGATCGATTATTAAAGCTACAAGAAACAAAAGAGAGTGGAATGGCTTGAAGTATTAAAGCAGTAGCTAAGTAATTCATGTCTTCATCTTCTTTCTCAACTTCTACTGCTTCTCATACTTTGTTAACACGAAGGATACTCTTCATTCGAATAGCCCAGAACGTGTAATTAGAGTTGTTTAGCATCGGGCTTTTCAATGAAGATGATCCTCCATCGATAGCTTTCGCAGCTGGTGCTGCGGCTGTAGCCGCATGGGTAATCTCACTCATCGAGCTCCTCTGTTCTCCTTCCTTTATATCTCGAAGAAGAACAAAACAGAACAATAACGATTCTGTTTAATGATTTTGTTTTCTCTGTTTTTCTTTTCCTCTAGAAAGCTCTGATACCAAATCTAGAGTTTGAGAATTATAAACCAAAACAAAACCTTTATTCGCTTAAGGAAAAATTAACCTCAAAACCTTAAGTCTCAATGTTCTCTCACAAACCTTGACATCATTGACTCGATCTATTTATATGATTAAAAGCAATTCCTAAACTAAGAAGGAAAACACTTATTAAATCTTTAGATATCTCCTAAAGATAAATACTTCTAATCAAATCGGTTTGTCTCTTAGCTTAACCATATCTCGGTTTTGCTAACCACTTCCTTGCACTTCAATCTTCGGTTATATTCTTCAAGATTAAGCAAACACAACTTATTCTGTTCGATTCTTTGTTCCTTCTCTGCTTTCTCCTTCCTGTGAGAATCAGAAATGGAACCACAAATCTTGATAACAACCATGAGTGCATTATATACCTTATATTAGAAAAAGATTAAAAAGAAGATCGTAAATAAGAGTATATGATAAGTTTAATAGCTGTAGTGGTAAATGCCAAAGTAGTAGAGCCAATCCAGCTGACATCAACACATATACATACATTTTCATTTGATCTCAGCAGCTATTTTCTGCCGACATTAAACGTAAAAGAGTTTTTTGATGTTCGATATACAAAGTGAACTAAACCTTGTCAGGGTACGCGAAAACGCATATTAAAACACTAGTAAAGGTAAACATTGTTGGTCTGAAAAGAAGTTTTTTGTTTGAGAGGTATCGTCATAGAGGCAGAAAGGGAAAGGGGTTATGACTTTTAATCATATTATTGCTCTTTCCGTTTTCTGGTTCATACTTTTGACATTTGAGTAATGAATCTAACCCAAATAAAAGAAGGTTATGATATCTTTTACCTTTTCGATTTACAATAAATCACCATAAATAAATTAATTTGTGACTAATGTATTTTAGAAGGTTTTTAAGTAAAGTGTTATTTCAAAATAAGTATGAGGGTCAGATCTCACAATTACCTTAGGATAATTCTAAAGAGGTTTACCTTAGGATAATTCTAAAGAGGTTTAGTAGTGGATCTAGGTGGGAGCGAATCCCGTTTGAGATAAGATTATGGATCGAAAAAGTAATGCTCTGATTATATTTATGTTTGTGTCGAAAACGTTTACAAGTAAGCTAAAAGAAAGATGACCGAAAACTAGAAAAATACTATCTCTCGGAAAAATCCAACACTCTCTCGTATTCTCGAAGGCTCTCCTTTATAACCTAATCCGCCGGGATCCTTGGAACCAGCTATGAGAGATCTCCTCCCTATGATCTCGCAACCTCCGCCTCTTATTTGACCAAACGAAGTTTTTCCCCTGGTCTCTTAATGGGCCTGACTTGTGGAAGGCCTCGTCGCTTCAACCCATCTTCAGCTTTCTGATTCATATTGGGCCTGCGGGATTTAGCCCTAACAATTGCCCCCAACGTCTTGGGCCAATGTTCTATGGACCGAAATGCGAGAATCCTTTTCCTGGAAGAAATCTCGCCAAGGATATTGCCAAATATTTTATTAAAGATTTGACTTGCCTTAATCCAAGGGCCGAGATTTAATATACTCGATCGAACGGCTGTCGTGAAGGGGGAACCGAAGGCTTACACTTGGTGATGCAGCACAACTGGAGTTAGAAGCTGGATTGGAGCTCAGTTCAAGTGACGAAGAACTGGGAGACGAAGAGAAGTCAAGACCAAGTCAGGAACCAATTGAGTTGTCCAAGGGTCCAATGACAAGATCACAAACCCGGAGACTTGAAGAGAGAGTTCAGGCTTTGGTTATCACCAAACCAAATTCGCAGGAGGCTGGTTTAGATCAGCAAATTTATCAGACATTCAACTTTCGGTTTTAACCGGTTAAAATTAAGTTGAGTTTTTAATTAGATTAGGATTTGAGTTTTAATTAATTTTGGGTTAGTTTGGTTAGGTTTATGCGAAAATCATTAACCAATTTAGGTTAATATTTTCGACAAAGGGGTTTAGTAGTTTAGGTTAAATACTTTCTTTCTGCAGACTTTGAGAACATCGAACCTTTTAGCTTATTTTTTCAGAAACCATTGTTTCTTCCTTCTCAGTGATTTAGAGCTTTTGTTCAGCGTAGAACAACCCTACAACTGCAGAGTTCATTCTCTAATAGTTATTTCTTTGTGATCCTAAAAGGAGTTCAGTCTTCCTGATCCAAAGATACCCTCTATCCATCGATTCCACCCATCAAAAATCGGCCATCCCATTCGATCCAACTCTTTTGATCAAAACCGAAAAAAAGAAAAACAAAGAAAAAGCAATACATCTCTGATTTCCAGCAACAAAAGGGACTAAAAACCTCCCAGATCTAAGCAGAAACACATCAAGTGGTATCAGAGCCACTGGAACAGAGATTGATTCGATAAAAACAACCCTAAAATCGGTGAATTCTAACCTATTTTGTCTGATTTTTTTTTTCTGTTTTGGGAAACACGCTCTTTTCTATCTATTCTAATTGTTGCAAGGGCTATTAAGATACAAATTCTCTTTTAAAAATCTGAAAAAACCTGAAGAGAAATCNAATTTCCGCTACAAGTTTCAGCCTTTGCAACACCAACTCTTAATTCTTTCTATCTCTTGGGGTAGGGAATTTAATTCTGTAGTTGGTTTGATATATGCTGAAATTAGGTGATCTTCACAAAATTTTCAGACCTAAAACCCTAAGAAAATCGTGA
>OVAN01010060.1:0-16156 GCA_900406275.1 Anastatica hierochuntica | reverse complement strand
GATTAGGGAACAAGTTTTAAACCGTCTTGAACTCAAACACTAATATAGAATAGATCTACTTCCGTAGTATCAATTACCTATGTATANAGATCTACTTCCGTAGTATCAATTACCTATGTATAAGAAACCTCGAGACTAACTTCTGTTGACTCTCGGATTCTAATCATGCATTCTAAACAAGTTTGATAGGTTCACAATTCACTTAAACATCAACTTCCAATGGCTTAAGATAAGTTGCTCATTTAGGATCCTTTCAGGCATTTAAACAAACACTTTCCAGGCGTTAAACAACCTAAGATCAGAAACTAAGTGGCCAGTTTAATTTTATACATTACGAACAACCTGAGATGAAGATCCAATTTATTAAATCCCTAATCATACAATTCTTTGTCAGCAATTCATGAATCCCTATGTGGAACCCTATAGCCAACAAGCAAACTACTAACTCATAATAATCGAACAAACACATATAATTTCAGAGAGACATGATTGTATTGTGGCGTAGAGGTTTTCTCGGTGCCAAAGTTTAATATTTATAAAACCTAATACCCTACGCTCAATCCCGCAAGAGAACGGGATCAATTGTAGTATCTTAGGGTCGTCCAAGAATTTAGAGGCTTGGATTAGTAGAACCTAAACAAGGAGAATATACTAAGGGTTCTAGTCTAGAAGGCGATCTATTAAGATATTGTCACGGGTCTCTACTAAACCTAATCGAAAGCAAAGGTAGCCATGGTGATAGTGCAATAAAGAAAGCAATAACAAAATAGCATAAAAGTAAAAGCAAGCAAAGAGTAAACTTCGATCTAATCAAAAGAAAGATAGGATCTTGAGAAAATGGTTATGGGTTCGGTTCAATCTAAGGAAGTAATGGATTTGGGTAAGGCTTTATTAGAGGATCGAAGCTATTCCTAGACCAAAGGTCCCTTAATAATCGATCAACCCACTCTCGTGACGGAGATCTATTCACCTATACACACTACAAGGCTCAACTCTCGTTTGTTGCCCATCTAAGCATGCATGTTGTTATGGGTGATTTTGGTCATTCTTTGTAGCACTACGGAAGATTGAGGTTGATGAATGTTTAGCAAAGACTGAGTGTGGTTTATGCTAAGCTTTAAGATCGAAGATGGCAAGAGAATTGCTTGTTGTATTGACTTTTGGCTTAGGGTTTCGTTCGTACACGTATTTCCCTTGAGCTTGGTATTTATACATGAGTTTCATGATTATCCCTCAGAGAATTGGATATATCATGGTTATATGTAGAATATATGCATTTATATCTAAAATACATGTCATTATCTACTAATTTAAATAGCGAAAATAGGGGAGAGGTGGTGGTCGGCTGGCTTCCGGCTATGCTTGGTCGTCTAACTTCCGGCTTCCGGCTATGGGACATCGTCTGGCTTCCTACTCCTGGGCATTCTCCTACTTTGAGTTCTTACTGCTGTACTCCATCTAAGCATGGGGAATTCCCATGACCTAAATTACTCCCAATATTTTGCCCCTTATTGCGCAGGTTCGATCCGAAGCTATGGAATAACATGTCTTCCAGGTGGCTTAGTTAGGAAGCCAGTAGTCGCTTGGCCAATTTTAGCTGTGACTTGCATCGCCTCTACTTTTCATAAGCGTTTGCTCGCTTTTTGTTTGAGTTTTATCAAATAATGAGCATCGTTGCAGCGGGAGGTTGCGTCTGGCTCTTGATGTCTTGCCTCGGGGCTTTTAATTTTGAACTTCATGAGCCGTTAGCAGTTTTCAAGCAGGGTTGATTTGTTTGAAAAATCCCAGCTATTTGACTTGGTGAAGAGAAGAATTTGTAGTCGTTAGCGAAGATTTGCAAAGATTTGAAGAGAAAGAAAATAGCTGTTACTCTTCGCGAGATTCGCGCCTATGATTGGACGCGTGTGGCCAATTTCAATTTATTCTCTTTCCTTTTAAACATTTTCTTCCTTCTTCTTTGGTATTTTTGATTCATCTTCTTCCTTTCTTTGCTAAAACTCTTGCTCTCAGAATCCTTTTCAAGCTTGTGATCCGCGATTCTAAGGTTAGATCGTCTTCTTCCTTCCTCTTTTCGCTTCTTTTAGGATAGATCCCAGGGGTCGATTCTTAGGGTTTCAGATTAGCCTTAGCTTTTAGGCCTTTCTTGCCCTAACTAATCTTTAGATCCAAGATCAGAACCCTTTCTTAACCCATATATGACCAGTTCCGGCGACGAGTTTTCTTCGGTGGCCTCATCCTCCGTCGGGGCCCGCGTCCGGAGGAGACACTTGATTAGGACCAGTCCATCTATTGTGGCTGAGGGGTCTTCTAAGGACACGGAGATCTCTGAAGCTAACCCAATGCCCTTGCGCTCCGCCGCGGGTCCGGAGCTTCTGAAGGTCAGGCCCCTCTCCAACGTAAATTCTTAGATCTTGGAGGAGTGGAGGCAGCACTATTCTATTGGGGAAGGCGTACACTTGAGGTTTCCTGGGAAAGATGAAAGGGCTTCTGAATGCCCCAAAGACGAAATAGCCATGCATGAAGGCTATTTCGAGGCTGGAGCCAGGGGTAAAGTACCTGCCCTGGTGAGGAAGGCCTCGAAACACTTCAACATCTGCCCTTCCCAGCTGAACCCGCCGTCTTGGAGGATTCTCACTGCCATCCAAATTCTTAATGAGTATCATAGGCTGGATCTCGGCATTAATGAGCTCCCTTGCTGTTGGAGCTGGAGAAAGAGGAAAGGAAAGGGGCGGCCTTCACAAAGCATTGGGCCCATAAGTTTGTTTTCATGAGAGTCGGGACTTCTCCTAGGTTCTCTACTCTTTGGAGATTCACTGGTAGGCTTAGGATGCTTTTGCTTTTGTTGCTTCCAATTTGGTCACTAACCCTTTTGATCCTTGGTTTTTGCAGAAGCGTCTACAGAGAAGTCGGAGGAAGGCAAAGAGAAGGCGGAAGAAACTTTGGAGATCCCTGCTGAGAAAAGAAGCATCCCGTTTCTTTTGAGCGAAGAAGCGTTGAACCAGAGCAGCATAAGAGGTTTGCTCCTTGTTTCTTGCTTCTTTTTTTGTTTGCTTTCGGGCTAGCTTCTAGACGGATCTTTTTGTTGTTTTGCAGGGAATATGTCAGGATCCGGGTATAAGGCGTTGGAGGACTTCAAAAGGTCTAAGGAAGCAAGAAAGGCAAAGTTGGCGTCTGGGAGCAAAGCTCCAGAGGTGGTGTAGATCTCGGAATCTCCTTCGGTTGGATCCAAGAGGAAAAGGACCCAGAAGGCAACTACCTCTAGCAAGAAGCAAAAAGGTCCTCCCGCCAAGCAGTCCTTCTCTTCTATTCGCGATCTTGATAGCGCCCTGGAGCACGTGCAGTGATCCGTCTTCCTTGCGCTTTCTTCAGACACTCCTTGCTCAGGTGATCTGGGCATCTTCGACCAGATCCAGAAGGGACTGATCAGGGTAACTAGCCTGCCTTTGGCTTTTGGCTATCAGTTGGTTGTCTCCTTTTATTTCGGCTGGCCTTCCTCCTCTTTATTGTTCAGCTAGCTGCTTCTCTCTTCCATGTCAAGGATCAGGTCGCCACTAAGGTGATCGCGGCAGGGAAGGCAGGGAAGGCCTGGCCAAGCTGAGGGCAGAGAAGGACAGGTCTGCTGGCTTGGAGAAGGAGCTGAGGGTGATGAAGGAATTGCTTCGAGGGGCTGGATTCAGAGAAGGAGAAGGCAGCAGAGAAGGCCTTCAGCTTGACTGAGGAGAAGGCAAAGCTGGAAAAGGAACTTGGCAACTTGGACACCCTAGTGGCAACATTTACGGAGGAGATGTCCATGGCCTTCAACGGTGCCAGCATCACGGGGCGCTGGGAAATGGTTCAGGACTACCTCAAGGGTGAGGCCAAGTCTTGGAACTTGCAGGAGGAATTTGAAAACTATAAGATGGTGGCAATCTCGGAGGCAGAAGAGAATGGCCTTGAGGCTCCCACCATCCGAAGATGAAGCAGAGATTCCTCTTGCCCTGGCTTCTACTCCTCTGGCGACCTCTGAGCCAAATGTCGAGAAGTCTGCCTCTCCTGATCCTCCAGCTGCCTAGCCTCCAGACCCAGAATCAAGAAACATATTGCTCTCCCCTTGTGGGATTTTATTTTCATTTTTGTTGATGGCGTGCCCCTGCGTGGGCTTACTCTTGCCCCTTGTGGGCTTTGTAATGACTTTTATGGCCTTAGTGGTCTAGACTCTTCGTTGGCCTTCTTGTCCTTATTTTTGTTTACCCTTCGAGGCTTAAAACTCATCTTCTAGCCCTTAGCGGCCTTCTGTGAATATCTTTTCTAGCTCTCCGTTGTCTTCTTGCTATATCAGGCTCTTGACTTAGATTTAAAGATGATGCTTTTGCAAGCATTTTTATCATTAGCACCTTGGCCGACTGGCTTCTAGCTAGTCGCCTCTCGCTTTTACGTCTTGACCGGCTGACTTCTGGCTATGAGCCTTTAGCCTTTGCATATTGGCGGTTGGCTTCTAGCTAAGAGCATCTAACCTTTGTGCCTTGATCGGCTGGCTTCTGGCTAAGAGCCTCTAGCCTTTGCGCCTTAATCGGTCGACTTCTCGCTTTGAGCCCCTAGCCTTTGTGCCTTAATTGGTTGGCTTCTAGCTTTAAGCCCCTAGCCTTAGTGCCTTGATCGACTGGCTTCTAGCTTTGATCCCCTAGCCTTTGTGCCTTGATTGGCTGGCTTCTGGCTAAGAGCCTCTAGCCTTTGCGCCTTGATCGGCTGGCTTCTGGCTAAGAGCCTCTAGCTTCTTACCGATATCCCGACTATTTGACTTATGGCATATTGGGCTCTAGTCTTTGTCGTGTCTTGCGAGAGTTCTTGAGTTCTAAGTTGGGATAATCTCATTATCACTCTCTTTTTTTCAGGGAATTATGTTTCTTGTCCTTATACAATGCTTAGGTTCCCAAGACACGTTCTTAGCCTCTTGATACCCGGAGGTATCTTCTGGCTTTTTGGCATTCTGTTACCTAGAGGTAACAACTAGCTTGTGTATTTTGGCCTCTTGATACCCGGAGGTATCTTATGGCTTTTTGGCATTCAGTTATCCGGAAATAGCTGATTTTGCTTTGCTACACTATGCTTCCTGTAGTGAAGCCACTCTCAATCTTATTGATTTTGCTGGTATGAACCTCCCTCGCAAAGGGGCCCAAGTGCATAACTTTTCTTCTACTTCCCACGTCTGGGTAAGTAGGTATAGGTGATGCTCATGTGCTCAGGCCACATAGCTTTTGTGTTTACTGTGACCTGGTAAGCAAGGTTAAGCTTGTTTTTGCTTTCTGCTCAGCACTCTGCTTTCCGATTAGCCACTCTCTGTTAAGCAGAATAAGCAATTTTTGTCTCTTGTTTTCTTTCGAGTATTTTTCCTTGTTCAAGCAGAGTTTCTTTTTTTTTGAGCTATTCGCTTTTGTTTTGGAAGGGTACGTTGCTTATGTTACTCCTTTATTAAGGAGTAGTCATTCAACTTATTTGCCCCTTGTTTTTAAATGAATTTTCCCGTGAGAAAGCAGTTGTTTTATTGATTGGTATTCGTCCTTAGAAGTATCATGATTACATAAAAAGATGTAAAAGAAATTGAAAATCCAAAGTAGAAAAACGTATTTGGGGTATGGTCGTCTGGGTCAGGGGCGTTCATTTAGAAGAAGTAAGTCTTTAGGTGTAATGCATTCCAGCTATTTGGTTTTACTTTTTCGTACCTGTCTTGTAACTTGTATGCCCCTGCTCTTTTGACTTCCACAATTTGGTATGGTCCTTCCCGGTCAGGCGCCAACTTTCTCGCAGCCTTGTTTCTGGTATTCTCAAAGACTCTGCGCATCACCCATTCTCCTTGTTGGAACGTCCGAGTTCGTACCTTCTTGTTGTAGCTGCAAGCTACTTCTTGTTGGTACTTCCAGTTTTGGATTCTTGCGGCTTCCCTTTTTCACAAATGAGATCCAGGGACAAAGCCATCAGCTCTTCATTTCTCTTGGGGTTAGAAGTTCTGACCTGGCCGTAGGGACATTGACTTCGTCAGGGGACACTTCCTCTGTTCCGTAGACCAGGGAGAAAGGTGTTTTCCCTGTTGAAGTCTTAATGCTTGTTCGACATGCCCATTTGGTAGCTGGAAGTTCTTCGACCCATTTGCCTTTGGCGTCGTCAAGCCTCTTTTTCAGAAAATTGACTATTGTCTTGTTGGTGGATTCGGCTTTCCCATTTGATTGCGTATGTCTTGGAGTTGCGAAACTTAGTTTTATACCTCAATCTTCGCAATACATTTTTAAGTTTTTGCTTGTGAATTGTAGTCCATTGTCTGTAACTATCTTTTGAGGCATTCCGAATCGTGTGACCACGTTCTTGTAGAGGAACCTCTTGATTTGGACATCCGTAATCTTGCTTAAGGCTTCTGCCTCCACCCACTTGGAGAAATAGTCTGTGACTACCAAGATGTAATCCAGCTGCCCGGGAGTTGTCGGGAATTTTCCCACGATTTCCATTCCCCCCCTTCATGAATGGCCATGGAGAGGTCATGAATTTGAGGATCTCCGGGGGTAGCTTGGACACTTGCATGTGCCTCTTGCATTTATCACAATACTTGGCCATCTGTAGGGCGTCATGGGCCATTATGGGCCAGTAGTAGCCTGCCCTCTTGGCTCTTAGTACCAAGCTTCTTCCACTAGGGTGGGATCCACATTCGCCCTCATACAGCTCATTAAGAACTAGATCTGCATCTTCTGGCTTTATGCATTTGAGGTATGGACCCGAGAAGGATCTTGTATAAAGTTTTCCGTGAATCAGGCAATATCGAGATGCTTGCCTTTTGATCTTCCGCCATTCACTCCTCAGGTTGCGCAGGACGTCATCCTTTAGGTAGGAAGTAATAGGTGTCATCCAGGTTTCTTCTTCTTCTATGTTGGAAACCTAAGGCCCTTCGGCATCCTCGTCGATAGCCAGCCATTGGAGAATCGGCAAATGTACGCTAGTTCGCTCCACAGATTTTTAGAGCCGAGGCCAGGTTGGTCAAGGCATCCGAATGCGAGTTTAGTTCCCTTTGGATAGGTGTGAGTCTGCATGCTTTGAATGAATCAACAAGCCTCTTGGCTATGGCCAGGTACTTGGTCATGCTAGCATCTTTCGCTTGGTAGTCACCTTGCGTCTAGCTCACGATCAATTGGGAATAACTGTAAACTTGAAGGTTTTCTATTCCCAAGTCTTTTGCCAAGTTGAGTACCGCTATTAAGGCTTCATACTCACTTTCATTGTTGGTTGCTCTAAAGTTGCATCTTACTGCTCTTGATACCACTTCTCCTCTTGGTGTGATGAGCATTAGGCCTACACCTGTCCCTCGTATATTGCTAGATTCATCCACATAAATTTCCATTCCTTTTCACTTTTATTTTCTTGTTGGATCCTGACCTCTTCTTTTGCCCTTGGTATCATCGGCGGGGAGAATTTTGCTATGAAGCCTGCCAGGACCTATGATTTGATCGTCGTGGTAGAGCGGAAGATCACATCGTACTCGCCAAGTTCCACTGCCCATTTGGCAAGTCTTCCGGATACTTCTGGCTTGTGGAGAATAAACTTGATAGGGAAATATGTGACAACTATCACTGGGTGAGCCTGGAAGTAGGGACGCAGCTTCCTGGCCAAAACGACCAAGGCGAGAGCCAATTTTTCCAGGTGGCTATAACGAGTCTCGATGTCCAGAAGGGATTTACTTGCGTAGTAAACCGGACGCTGCTTGCTTTCTTCTTCTCTACCCAAGACGACACTTACGACGTGCTCTGAGATGACCAAGTACAAGAGCAGAGGCTCTCCGTCTTGGGGTTTGGAGAGAAGAGGCGGTGTTGTGAGATATTCCTTGAGTTTGACTAGGGCGTCTTCGGCCTCTTGGTTCCACTCAAATTTCTTAGTGAACTTAAGGGCTTCAAAGAATGCATGCAACTTGTTGGATAGCATGAATATGAATCTACTCAAGGCTGCCATTCTTCTGGTAAGTTTATGGACGTCTCGTGGAGTCTTGGGTGAAGGGATTGCTTGAATCGCCTTGATTTGCTCCAGATTTGCTTCAATTCCTCTTTATGTAACTATGTACCCCTAAAAATTTCTCGGAGCTCACTCCGAAAGAACACTTAGAGGGATTGAGCTTCATATTGTACTTCCTCATGGTAAAGAAGGCTTGCTGCAGGTGGGCTATATCGTCTTCCACTTCTAAGGAATTGACCAGCATGTCATCTATCTAGACTTCCATGGTCTGGCCGATTTGGTCTGCGAACATCATGTTGACTAGCCTCTGATAGGTAGATCTCGCATTCTTCAATCCAAAAGGCATCACCTTGTAGCAGTAGATTCCATGGGAATTCATGAAGGAAGTCTTTTCTTGGTCGTCTGGATGCATGATTATTTGATTGTACCCGGAGAAGGCATCCACGAAACTCATCAGTTGGTGTCTAGCTGTGGCGTCCACCAGTTTGTCCATATGGAGCAAAGGGAAAGGATCCTTAGGGCATGATTTGTTTAGATCTGTGAAATCTATGCAAACCCTCCACTTGCCATTCTTCTTCCGGAACACGACGACGGTTGCTATCCAATCCGGGTAGTAGACCTCCCTAATGAACCCAGCTGCAAGGAGGTTTTTGACTTCATCATTGATGATTGCGTCTCATTCTGGTGCGAACTTCCTCCTTTTTTGCTTGACTGCTGGGTACTTGGGGTCCACTTGCAGCTTATGCACTACGACTTATGGGTCTATCCCTGGAATATCCACGTGGGACCACGCGTAGCAATCGGTGTTGGACCTTAAGAAGTCTATCAGCCTTTGGCGTATGACTTCTTGCAATCTTGCCGCTATTTTGAGGTTTTTGCCTAGTTCTCCAGGTATCAAAGGTACGTCATCCAGCTGCTCACTTCCGACTCCTCAGTGTGCAATGCGGAAGTGGTTTCTGTAATTGCTATAAGGGAGTTGTCTTTCCCTTTAAAGTGGTTTGGTAGCACGATCGAGAATTCTCCTGGTCACCCTTAATCTCCTTGATTCTCCAGTTGGGAAATTGAGTACTTGGTGCAGAGTTGACGACACGACTCTCATCTCATGTATCCAAGGTCTGCCCATAATTATATTATAGGCGGAGGGACAATCTATGATGGAAAACTTGGTGGACAAGTTGACTCCTCCAGTGCAAATTGGAATGCTACCTTTCCAATGGTTTGCTTGACTTCTCCCTAAAGCCCACCAGTGGTGTGGTTTACTTGGTTAAGGCTTCCTGGGTTAGACCCAAGTCTGTATATGCTCCCAGGAAAAGTACGTTCGTATAGCTTCCATTATCGATAAATACTCTGTTCACCAAACAATTCGCCATTGATAATGAAACAACCAAAGCGTCATGATGTGGAGTTAGGACTCTATCTTTCCTTTCAGCCGTGAAGCTTATGGCTTTGCAAACCTTTGGCTTTTCTTTGCAGCGGCATGTGTAATGCCACTTATCTCTGATCCTCCGGATATGACATTGATCACCCTATCGTTCCTTGGGGAATCTGATGCTTGACGACCTGCTGGGGCACCTTCTTCCTGACTATTTAGCATCTCGTTTATTTTGTTAGAGAGGAATTCTCGCAGGTGTCCCATCTTGAGAAGCTTGTTGACTTCTATTCTTAAGGATATACAATCCTCCGTTCGGTGACCATGGTCATTGTGGAAGTCGCACTATTTGTTCGGATTCTGGCGATGGTTAGGCGATCTCATCGTCTGGGGCCATTTGACTTGGTCCCCCATCTCCTTCAAGACTCCTACCAGCTTCGCACTTGATATTGACAGGTAGGATATATTCGGCCAAGTGTTTACTGGCGGAAATATGTTGCCATTCAGCTTACCCATAGGCTTGTATCCTTTGGCTCCCTTCATTCCATCTTCTCTGGTAGGTCTTTGGTAGGGCTTGTCGTCTCTGGCTGTCTTCTCGGTCCTCATGACCCAAGATTCTTGCCTAGCAACCAGGTCTTCTTCCCACTTGATTTGCGCCTGGGCACGGAAAAGCACATCTTCCATCGTTCTGCCCTGATATTTCGTGAGTTCCTTGTACATATCACCATCAGGAAGAAGTCCTCTTTTAAAGGCCGAAAATGCGGTGGCAACACTGCAGTTAGGATCATGACCTTCTAGTTGTTAAAGAGATGAAGGTAACTCCGGAGTGGTTATACCCTACGTTGTTTGATCTCATATAGGTCTTCAGACGGCTTAGGAGGCACCCTGGTGCTAGCAAATTGCTCTACAAATAGGCCAGTTAGACGAGCAAAGGATCATATGGTTCCAGTTAGAATCGATATAAACCACTGCAAGTCGGCCCCCGTTAAACTGTAACCAAATCCCTTACACATGGTAGCTTCTCTGTGCTCCTTCTGGATTGCTACACTGAGCATCTTCTGCTTGTACTGTGCGATGTGGTTATCTAGGTCGAAAGTCCCGACGTACAGCTTGATGAATGGGGAGGTGAACTTCTTTGACATGTTGATGAGTGCAATCTCATATGAGAAAGGAGAATCCGCGTAAGAGCTTAGGGCACTTCTCCTCAAAGGGGGTTTAAAGCCTAGAATTTGTTTGATTACCGATTGCAGCGCCTCGAACTTGCTGGAGAACATTTGTTCTAGTCGTCTAGCCTCGTCAGAGAGTGGGACGAGATTTCTGGCCAGCGGCTCTTCTACATCCATAGGGTCTTCTTGCTCTTGAACAAGATTTTGGTTCTCCTGGGCTCCTGTTGCTGTTGGATTTCCTCTTTCTCATGAATTATTGGTAGGAGGGGTCTCCTGAGTTGGCATCCGAGGCATGTGGACCCTGAACCTCTGGCTCGTGGCTTGATTAGTCGTCAAGGTCGAGTTTGCTTCTCTGAGGGTCTCGTTCTCCAGGTCCAGTTGATGCAGGCGTTGTCCATTCTCCTGGAGTGTCTTGGTATGAGATTCCATTTGCTGTCTCAAAGCCTGTAGCTCCGCAGTTGTGGCATCAATTCCAATTGGAGTTTGATCCCTTCGAAGTTGCTCCATCTCAACTAGTCTTTTTTGCAGAGTTTCTAGTTGAGATCGCATCTCTTAATGGGTAAGTTTTGTTTGTTCAGGTGTGATGTTTGTTGATTCATGATTGTCTCCAACCATCGTCACGTAGCAGTTTCAGAAAGCTTCCCCTCCCTCTAGCGTCAACTGTTATGGGTTATTTTGGTTGTTCTTTGTAAGCACTACGGAAGCTGGAGGTCAATGAATATCGTGTGTGTATGCAAATCGAAGAAATTATTCTAAGTTTTGGAGATCAACAATGGTGAAAAGATATATTTTTATTAATCTCTTCAGCCTAGTGTTTTTCTTGTATCTCACTCTTAACCCCTAAGGTTTATATTTATACAAGGAGTTCATGATTATCCCTTCAAGAATTGGGTATCTCATGATTATCTATAGAATATCTATCATTATCTATAAAATATACATTATTATCTACTAAGTTAAATAATAAAGTAAATACAAGGTGGTGGTCGGCTAACCTCCGACTTTCGGATTCCGGCTACGCAATGTCGTCTGGCTTCCTGCTTCTGGGCATTCCCCTGCCTTGAGGTCTTACTGCTGTACTCCATCTAGTCGGGGGAATTCTCATGGCCTATATTACTCCCAACATTACCTAACATGCAAAGTGCTGCGCAAGAAGCTCACACGCTTACTCTTGCCTAGAGAGCATATTGCATAACATGCAAAGTACTGCGCAAGAAGCTTACATGCTTACTCTTACGTAGGGAGAATCGTACAAAACATGCATATTCCTACGTAAAAGCTTGAAAGCCAGATACTATGCAGGAAGCATAAGTACAAATGCAGAGTATTGTATCCAAACCAAGAGTTTGTACAGGGAGCATAAACGTGCAAAGTCCTAACCACATGAGCACAAGTGCTTACCCCTGCTCGCCGGGTAGGATGAAAGATGAAATGGTATAACCTGAACATGGAGCACACGAAACCTGCTTACCCAAACGTGGGAAGCAGAAGAAAAGAATGGTAGTTGGATCTCTTTGCGGGGAAGATCCATACCAGCAAAATCAATAAGACTCATAGTGGCTTCACTACAGGAAGCAGAATGCAGCAAAAGCTAGTGGTTACCCCTAGGTAGCAGAATACCAAAATCTCGTGGTTACCTCCGGGTAGCAGAACGTCAACAGCTAATAGTTAGCTCTAGGTAGCAGAACATCAAGAGCTAGTAGTCGCCTAAGTGGGGGTTCTAGAGAACAAGCCTGGATATGAATCTACTCAAGGCAAAAATTCTTCGGGTGAGCTTTTGGATGTCTCGTGGAGTCTTGGGCAAAGGGATCGCCTAGATCGCCCTGATTTGCTCTGGCTTGACTTCAGTGCCCTTGTATGTGACTATGTACCCCCAAAATTTCCCGGAGCTTAATCCAAATGAGCACTTAGAGTGGTTGAGCTTCATGTTGTACTTCCTCAAGGTAGAGAAGGCTTGTTGCAGGTGGGCTATGTGGTCTTCCGCGTCTAAGGACTTGACCAGCATGTCGTCTATATAGACTTCCAGGGTCTGGCCGATTTGGTCTGCAATTATCATGTTGACTAGCCTCTGATAAGTGGATCCCGAATTCTTCATTCCAAAAGGCATCACCTTGTAGCAGTAGATTCCACAAGAGGTCATAAAGGGCGTCTTTTCCTAGTCGTCTGGGTGCATGAGTATTTGATTGTACCCGAAAAAGGCATCCATGAAGCTCATTAGCTGGTGTCCAGCTGTGGCGTCCACTAGCTTGTCTATATGGGGCAGTGGGAAAGGATCCTTGGAGCAAGATTTGTTTAGGTCCGTGAAATCTATGCAAATCTGCCACTTGGCGTGCTTCTTTCGGACCATGACGACATTTGGTAGCCAATCCGGATAGTGGACCTTTCTAATGAACCCGGCCACTAGGAGGTTTTTTACTTCATCATTGATGATCTAGTCTCGTTCAGGTGCAAACTTCCTCCATTTTTACTTGATTGTCGGGTATTTGGTATCCACTTGCAGTTTATGGACTATGACTTCCGGGTCTATTCCTGGCATATCCATGTGGGACCAGGCGAAGCAATCCGCATTGGATCTGAGAAAGTCTATCAGCCTTTGGCGTATGCCTTCTTGCAATCTTGCCCCTATTCTGAGGTTTCTGCCTTGCTCTTCGGGTACCAGAGGAATGTCATCCAGTTGTTCCACTTCCGGCTCTTCAGTGTGCGATGCAGGAAGTGGCCTCTGTAATTGCTATAACGGAGCCGTGTTTCCCTTCAAAGTGATTTGGTAGCACGATCGAGCGTTTTCTTGGTCACCCTTGATCTCTTTGATTCCCCATGGGGTTGGAAACTTGAGTACTTGGTGCAGGGTTGATGGCACGGCTCTCATCTCGTGTATTCAAGTCCTGCCCATGATCATGTTATAGGTAGAGGGACAGTCTATGACAAAAAACTTAGTGGACAAGTTGATTCCTCCGGTGCACACCGGAAGTGTTATCTCTCTGATGGTCTGCTTGACTTCCCCACTGAAGCCCACTAGTGGCGTGGTCTTCTTGATCAAGGCTTCTTGGGTTAGACCCAGGTCCGTGTATGCTCCCAGGAAAAGTACATTCGCAGAGCTCCCATTGTCGATAAGTACTCTCTTCACCAAACAATTCGTCACCGATAATGAAACAACCAACGCGTCATGATGTGGTGTCAAGATCTCATCTTGTCCTCCAACCGTGAAACTTATGACTTCATGGCTGAGATTCTGGCGCTTGACGTCCGAGGTGCTATGATTGTTTTAAGCGAGCCTTGTGCTTTTCTTGGCAGCGGCGTGTATGATGCCACTTATCTCCGAACCTCCAGATATGAAATTGATCACCCTATCATGCCTTGGGGAATCAGGTGCTTGACGGCCGGCTGGGACTCCTTCTTATTGGTTATCTTGCATCTCTTTAGCTTTGTCGGAAAGGAATTCTCGTAGGTGTCCCTTCTTGAGCAGCTCGTTGACTTCTATTCTTAAGGATATGCAGTCCTCTGTTCTATGACCGTGGTCATTGTGGGAATCGCACCATTTATTTGGATTTCGGCGATGGTCAGGTGAACTCATCTTCTGGGGCCATTTGACATGGCCTCCCATCTCTTTCAGGACTCCTACCAGCTTCGCGCTTGATATTGACAGGTTGGATACGTCTGGGCAGGTATGAACCGGTGGGAATCTGTTAACGTCCGGCTTACCCAGAGGCATGTGTCCTTTGGCGCCCTTCTGTCCATCATCTCTTAGGTCTTTGGTAGGGCTTGTCATCTCTGGCCGTCTTCTTGGTCCTCATGACCCGAGATTCTTGTCTGGCAAGTAGATCTTCTTCCCACTTAATCTGCACCTGGGCCGGGGAGAGCACGTCTTCCGTCGTTCTGCATTGCTACTTAGTGAGCTCTTTATATAGATCACCATCTGGCAGAAGTCCTCTCTTGAAGGCAGAAATTGCGGTGGCAACACTGCAGTTTGGGATGGTGACTTTCTAATTGTTGAAGTGGTGAAGGTAGCTCCTGAGTGGCTCTGCCTTACGCTGCCTGATCTCATAAAGGTCATCAGAGGACATGGGAGTCACTCTGCTGCTAGCAAATTACTCCACAAACATGTCAGTTAGATGAGCAAAGGATCTTATGGTTCCGGTTGGAATCGATATGAACCATAGCAAGGCGGCCCATGTCAAGCTAGAGTTGAACCCCTTGCACATGACGGCCTCCTTGTGCTCTTTCGAGATTGCCACAGTAAGCATCTTCAGCTTGTACTGCACAATGTGATTGTCTAGGTTGGAAGTCCCATCGTACGGTTTAATGAATGGGAAGGTGAACTTCTTTGGCATGTTGGTGAGGGCGATCTCTTCTGAGAAGGGAGTTTCCACATAAGAGCTTAGGGCACTTTTCCTCATAGGAGGTGCAAAACCCGAAAGTCGTTCGATCACCGAGTGCAGCGCCTCAAACTTGCTGGAGAACATCTGCTCCAGTCATCTGGCCTCATTAGAGAGTGGGGCGAGGCCTGCGGCTTGCAGCTGTTCTGTATCCATCAGGTCTTCTGGCTCTTGAGAAAGGTTTTAGTCCTCCTGGGTCCCTGTTGCTGCTGGGTTTCCTCTTTCTCCCAGGTTACTGGTAGGGGGAGTTTCCAGAGTTTGCATTCGGGGTACTTCGACCATGAACCTGATTCGTGGCTTGATTTGCCGTCAGAGCCGAGTTTGCCTCTCTGAGGGTCCCGTTTTGGATGTGTCAGTATTTTAGTAGATTTTTACTACGGTTTTTACACGAGATCTTAGGTTTTTTTAGTATGTATTTGGATTGTTTTGGCGCGGATTTGTGTTCTTTGTTGTTTTTACAGGATTCGAGCTTGAATGTGCGAAAAGAATATATTTTGGATGGATTTCAAGCATCAAAGGAAGTGTTCATGCAAAGCTGGAAAATACCCAGGAATTTGGACACAGATCGACCGATCTTTGTCCCCAGATCGATCGATCCCTGTCCCGATCTACGGACCAATTTTACGAAGAACCAGACCGAACTTATTTCGAACTAGATTACAACAAAAAAAGACCTAAGCTCTTGTTTTCCTTTTCATAATGCAACTTTTCTGAGTTTTAGAGAGTTTTGGAGAGAGATTTGTAACCTAGGGAGAAGAAACAAAGAGAATCAAGAGCCACTTGAGATCTTGGGATGAGCCACTTGAGATCTTCGGATGATGGATTTTTGATGCTTAATTGGTGAAGAAACAAAGAGAATCAAGAGCCAAGAGGAAGTGGAGAAGAGAGTATATGCAAATAATACGCCATTCTGACGGAAATTGAAAGAACAAGAAGAAGAAGCTATCAAGGTTGCTGGCCATCGACCTCCAGGTCGATGGCTGGCTACCTAAGGTCGATGGCTGGCAACATCCAGAAGAAAAGATGTTGTTTGCTGCCAAGGTTGCTTGCCATTTGTCATGAGAGTGGATTAGGCTAGTAATGATTCCTTGGTCATGAGGCTAGTTCTATTGATTGACTCCTTTCTTGTTAGTTAGCCACTTGATTACCCATTCTCAATTTCCAATCCAAGTTCCACTTCTCCATCGTTTTAAGTCTTGTTTAGTGTGTTTAGGTTGTGTTTCTTATTCTTCATTATCCTTGTGCCGCCACTTCTCTCTCTTCTTATTTGCTTAGCTTAGGAG
>OVAN01010059.1:0-15972 GCA_900406275.1 Anastatica hierochuntica | reverse complement strand
TTTACTGCCTAGGTCGTTGGCCATCGACCCTAGGTTGCTGGCCATCGACCAGATGGTCGATGGGAGCTCCCTTTGGGCAATTTTGATGGTCCTTTGCTCCTCTTTGACATCTTGTTTGATCCCATCTTCTCCCAATGCGTATAACATTTAACTACCTTTGATTCTTGGTCATTTTGGCTCCTAGAATCCATCATCTCAAACTCTCAAAGTGCTCTCCAAGGTTGTGCCTACAAATGCAAAGAGTATGCATGCAAACGCAAGATATGCCTAAACTAGACTCTAGACTCAAACTAATGAATTCTAAAACTTAATTGCAATACTTACAAACTAAATGCATCTAAAACATGAAAGGAAAGAGTTCTAAAATGCATTAAAACCTATGTACATCATCAAGCAATAGCGGGATGCTTGCCTTTTGATCTTACGGCATTCACTCCTTATAGTGGGCAGGACGTCATCCCTTAGGTAGGAAGTTACGGGCGTCATCCAAGTTTCCTCTTCTTCAATGCTGGAGACCTGAGGCCCTTCGGCGTCCTCGTCAGCAGCCGACCATTGGAGAACCAACAAAGGTGCGCTAGTTGGCTCTGTAGTTTTTAGGGTCGAGGCCCGGTTGGCCAGGGCGTCCGCATGCGAGTTTTGTTCCATTAGGATATGTGTGAGTTTGTATGCTTTAAACGAATCAACGAGCCTCTTGGCTATGGCCAGGTACTTGGTCATGGTAGCTTCTTTCGCTTGGTAGTCGCCTTTCATCTTGCTTACGATCAATTGGGAATCACTAAAAACTTGTGGGTTTTCTATTCCGAAGTCTTTTTCCAACCTGAGTCCTGCAATTAAGGCTTCATACTCACTTTCATTGTTGGTGGCTCTGAAGTTGCATCTTATTGCTCTCGATACCACTTCTTCTCTTGGTGAGATGAGCACGAGGCCTACACCTGCCCCTCGTATATTGTTGGATCCGTCTACATAAAGTTCCCATTCTTCTTCACTTTTATTTTCTTGCAGGATCTTGACCTCTTCTTCCGCCGTTGGTACCATCGGCGGGGAAAATTCCGCTACGAAGTCTACCAGGACCTGTGATTTGATCGCCATGGTAGGGTGGAATATCACGTCGTACTCGCCTAGTTCCACTGCCCATTTGGCCAGTCTTTCGGATACTTTTGGCTTGTGGAGTACAGACTTGATAGAGAAAGATGTGACGACTATCACCGGGAGAGCCTAGAAGTAGGGAGGCAGCTTCCTGACTGAGACGACCAAGGCAAGAGCCAGTTTCTCCAGGTGACTATAGCGTGTCTTGGTGTCCTGAAGAGACTTACTTACGTAGTATATCGGACGTTGCTTGCTTTCTTCTTCTCTAACTAAGACGACACTTATGGCATGGTCTAAGACGGCCAGGTATAGGAGCAGAGGCTCTCTATCTTGGGTCTTCGAGAGAAGAGGTGGCGTTCTGAGATATTGCTTGAGCTTGACTAAGGCTTCCTCGGCCTCTTGGTTCCATTCAAATTTCCCTTGGAACTTAAGGGCTTTAAAGAATGCATGCGATTGGTCGGACATCCTAGATATGAATCTACTTAAGGTTGCCATTCTACCGGTAAGCTTCTGGACATCTCGTGGAATCTTGGGTGATGGGATTGCCTAAATTGCCCTGATTTGCTCCGGGTTTGCTTCAATGCCCATGTATGTAACTATGTACCCCAAAAATTTCCCGAAGCTTACTCCGAATGAGCACTTAGAGGGGTTGAGCTTCATGTTGTATTTCCTCAAGGTAGAGAAAGCTTGTTCCAGGTGGTCTATGTTGTCTTACGCATATAAGGACTTGACCAGCATGTCGTCTATAGAGACTTCCAAGGTCTGGCCGATTTGGTCTACGAACATCATGTTGACTAGCCTTTGATAGGTAGATCCCGCATTCTTTAATCCAAAATGCATCACCTTGTAGCAGTAAATTTCACGAGAAGTCATGAAGGATGTCTTTTACTTGTCGTCTGGATGCATTAGTATTTGATTGTACCTGGAAAAGGCGTCCATAAAGCTCATCAATTGGTGTCCACCTATGGCGTCTACCAGCTTGTCTTTATGGTGTAGCGAGAAAGGATCCTTAGGGCAAGATTTATTTAGATCCGTGAAATCTATGTAAACCCGCCACTTGCCGCTCTTCTTCCGGACCACTACGATGTTTGCTAGCCAATTCGGATAGTGTACCTCCCTGATGAACCCAACTGCTAGGAGGTTTTTGACTTCATCGTTAATGATCTCGTCTTGTTCAGGTGCGTACTTCCTCCTTTTTTTCTTGATTGTCGGGTACTTGGGGTTCACTTGCAGATTATGGACTATGACTTCCGGGTCTATTCTTGGCATATCCACAAGGGACCAAGCGAAGTAATCCACGTTGGATCTGAGAAATACTATCAGCCTTTGGCGTATGCCTTCTTGTAACCTTGCCCCTATTCTAAGGTTTCTGCCTTACTCTTGGGGTACCAGAGGAACATCATCCATGTGTTCCACTTCCGGCTCTTTAGTGTGCAATACGGAAAGTGGTCTCTGTAATTGCTATAAGGGAGTCGTCTTTCCCTTCAAAATGGTCTCGTATCTAGGGCCTGGCCATGATACACGAGATGAGAGCCATGCCTTATAGGTTGATTCCTCCGGCGAACACCGGAAGTGCTATCTCTCCGATGGTTTGCTTGACTTCCCCAGTGAAGCCCACCAACGGTGTGGTCTTCTTGATCAAGGCTTCCTGAGTCAGATCCAGGTCTGTGTATGCTCCCAGGAAAAGTACATTTGTAGAGCTCCCATTGTCGATAAGTACTTTGTTCACCAAACAATTCTCCATCTATAATGAAACAACCAACGCAACGTGATGTGGAGTCAGGATCCCATCTTTTCCTCCAGCCGTAAAACTTATGACTTCTTTGATGAGATTCTCGCGCTTGACTTCCGAGGTGCCATGGTTGTTCTTAGTGAGCCTTCTACTTTTCTTCACAGTGGCATGCGTAATGCCACTTATCTTCGAGCCTCCGGATATGACATTGATCACCCTATCGTGCCTTGGGGAATCAAGCCCTTGACGGCTGGCCAGGACTCCTTCTTCTTTGTTGTCCAGCATCTCTTTAGCTTTGTTGGAAAGGAATTCTCGTAGGTGTCCCTTCTTGAGCAGCTCTTTGACCTCTATTCTTAAGGATATGCAATCCTCTGTTCTGTGATTGTGGTCATTGTGGAAATCGTACCATTTGTTCGGATTCCGGTGATGGTCGGGTGACCTGATCTTCTGGGGCCATTTGACTTCGCCTCCCATCTATTTAAAGACTCCTACCAGCTCCGCGCTTGATATTTATAGGTTGGATACGTTCGGCCAAGTATGTACTGGCGGGAACTTGTTAACGTCCGATTTACCCAGAGGCTTGTGACCTTTGTCTCCCTTTTGTCCATCTTCTCTGGCAGGTCTACTGTAGGGCTTTTCATCTCTGGGCGTCTTCTCGGTCCTCATGACCCGAGATTCTTCCCTGGCAAGTAGATCTTCTTCCCACGTGATCTGTGCCTGGGCCTAGGAGAGCACGTCTTCCATCGTTCTGCATTGATATTTAGTGAGCTCCTTATACAGATCACCATCAGGCAGAAGTCCTCTCTTGAAGGCAGAAATTGCGGTGGCAATACTGCAGGTTGGGATTGTGAGTTTCTGATTGTTGAACCGGTGAAGATAGCTCCTGAGTGGCTCGACCTTACGCTGCCTGATCTCATAAAGGTCATTAGAAGACTTGGGAGTCACTCTGGTGCTAGCAAATTGCTCCACAAACAGGTCAGTCAGATGAGCAAAGGATCTTTTTGTTCCGGTTGGAATCGATATGAACCATTGCAAGGCTGCCCCTGTCAGGCTGGAGCCAAATCCCTTGCACATGGCGGCCTCCTTGTGCTCTTTTTGGATTGCCATAGTAATTATCTTCTGCTTATACTATGCAATATTATTTTTCAGGTCGGAAGTCTTGTCGTACGGTTTAATGAATGGAAAGGTGAACTTCTTTGGCATGTCGGTGAGGGCGATCTCTCCTGAGAAGGGAGTGTTCACATCAAAGCTTAGGGCCCTTTTCCTCAGAGGAGGTGCAAAACCTGGAAGTCGTTCGATCACCGACTACAGCGCCTCGAACTTACTGGAGAACATTTGCTCCAGTTGTCTGGCCTCATCAGAGAGTGGGGCAAGGCGTGCGGCTTGCGGCTCTCCTATATTTGTTATGGGTGATTTTTGTTGTTCTTTGTAGCACTACGGAAGCTGGAGGTCGATGATTGTTAAGCAAAGGTTTGGGGGTGTTTGTGCTAAGCTTAGATATCAAAGATGATAGAAACGTTGCTTGTTGTATTGATTATTTGCTTGGGGTTTTCGTGCGTGAACGTTTTCCCTTTGAGCTTGGTATTTATACATGAGTTTCGTGATTATCCCTCCAAGAATTGGATAGATCATGATTATCTATAGAATATATGCATATTTATCTAAAATAATGTCATTATCTATTAGTTGGAATAGCAAAAATAAAGGAGAGGCGGTGGTCGGCTGGCTTCCAGCTTCCATCTATGCTTGGTTGTCTGCCTTCCGACTTCTGGCTATAGGATGTCGTTTGTCTTCCTCCTTCTGGGAATTCCCCTGCTTTGAGATCTAACTGTTGTACTCCATCTAAATTTGGGGAATTCCCATGACCTAAATTACTCCCAAAAGTTTGCCCCTTATTGCGCAAGTTCGATCCGAAGCTGTGGAATAACATGTCTTCCAGGTGGCTTAGGCAGGAAGCCAGCGGTCGCTTGGCCTTTTTCGCTTGGACTTGTGTTGCCTCTGCTCTCCTTAAGTGTTTGCTTGCTTTTAGTTCGAGTTGTATCTGATAATGAGCATTGCTACGACGGGATATTGCGTTTGGCTCTTTGTCATCTGGCCTTGGGGCTTCGACTTTTGAACTTTCGTGAACCGCTTGCAGCTTTCAAGGAGGATTATTTTGAAAAAATCCTAGCTATTTGACTTGGTGAAAAGGGAAGCTTATAGCCGTTGGAAAAAATTGATGAAGATTTGAAGAGGGAGAATATAGCCGTTACTCTTCTCGCTAGATTTGCACCAATTATTAGACGCATGCGGCTCACTTTGATTTCTCCTCTTTCTTCTTTCTCTTACTAGAATTCTTTTTTTCATCTTCTTGTCTTTCTTACCGAAATTATGCTATCAGAATCCCTTTCAAGCTTTCGATCCGCGATTCTTAAGGTTAGGTCGTCTTCTTCCTTCTTCTTTTCGCTTCTTTTAAGGTAGATTCTTGGAGTTAGATTTTAGGATTTCAATTAAACCTTAACTTTTATGTCTTTCTTGTCCCGATAAGTTCTTAGACCAAAGATCAAAACTTTCTTGAAGCTAGATATGACTAGCTCCGGTGACGAATTTTCTCTAGTGGCCTCATCCTCTATTGGGGCCCTTTCGGAGGAGGCGTTTGATTAAAACTAGCCCATCTCCTGAAGCTGAGGGGTCTTCCGAGGTCACGGAGATCCATGAAGCCAATCCGTTTCCACTGCGCTCCGCCGCAGGTCCGGAGCTTATGAAGGTTGGCCGTTTCTCAAACGTGAGCTATAAGCTCTTGGAGGACTGGAGGCAAAAGTACTTCATTGGGGAAGACGTCCACTTGAGGCTGCCTGGGAAAGGTGAGAGGGCTTCTGAATGCCCAGGAGACAAGATAGCCATGTACGAGGGCTATTTTGAGGCTGGAGTTCGGGATGTAGTGCTTGCCCTGGTGAGGAAGGTCTCGGAGTACTTTAACATTTGCCCTTCCCAATTGAACCCGCCGACCTGGAGGATCCTCACCGCTATCCAGGTTCTAAACGAGTTCCACAGGCTGGATCTCGGTGTTGATGAGCTCCTTTACTCCTACAACTTTCCCAACGTTCTTCCGAGTGAAGGTAGATATTACTTCCGGCCTCGTGCTGGTGCTCCCTTGGTTCTGGACCTAGAGAAGGAGGAGAGGAAGGGGCGGCCTTCATGAAGCATTGGGCCCATAAGTTTGTCTTTATGAGAGTCGGGACTTCCCTTAGGTTCTCTACTCTTTGGAGATTCACTGGTAAACTTAGGATGTTTTTGTTTCTTTTGTTTCCAGTTTGGTTATTAACCCTTTTAATCCTTTGCCTTTGCAGAAGCATCTACAGAGAAGTCGGAGGTGGGCAAGGAGAAGGCGGAAGAGACTTTAAAGATCCTTGCTGAGGAAAGAAACATTCCGTTTCTGTTGAGTGGAGAAGTTTTGAACCAGAGCAGCGTGAGAGGTTTGCTCCTTGTTTCTTACTTCTTTTGTCTGCTTGCTTCTGGCTAGCTTCTTGACTAATTTTTTTTTTGTCTTGCAGGAAATATGTTAGGATTCGGGTCCAAGGCGCTGGAGGACTTAACAGGGCTCAGGCGGCGAGAAAGGCCAAGTTGGCGTATGGGAGCAAGGCTCCGGAGGTGGTGGAGATCTACGAATCTCCTTCGACTATATCCAAGAGAAAAGCGGCCCAGAAGGCTACCGCCTCTAGCAAGAAGGAGAGAGGTCCTCCAACCAAGCAGGCTTCCTCCTCCATCAAGATGGTGCCCTAGCGCACTTGCAAGGATCAGTCTTCCCTGCTCTCCCTTCTGACCCCCTAGCTCCGGTTGTCTGGACATCTTCGACCAGGTCCAAAAGGATATGATCAAGGTACTTGGCCTGCCTTTGGCATTTGGCTACTACTTGACTGTCTCCTTTTATTTTGGCTAACCTTCTTTTTTTGTTGCTCAGCTTGCGGCTTCTCTCTTCCATGCCAAGGACCAGGTCGCCACTGAGGTGATCGATGCAGGAAGGGCTGAGGTGGTGGATTTCCTTGCCAAGCTGAAGGCGGAGAAAGACAGGCCAGCTGGCTTGGAAAAGAGATGAAGGAGATAAAGGGTCTGCTCCGGTGGCTGGAGTCAGAGAAGGAGAAGGCGACAGAGAAGGTCTTAAGCTTCACTGAGGAGAAGGCGAAGCTGGAAGAGGAGCTGGACAACCTGGACGCCCGGGTGGCCACCTTTACAGACGAGATTTCCATGGACGTCAATGGTGCCAGGATCATGGGGGTGCTGGGAAATGGTTTGGACTACCTCAAGGGTGAGGCTAAGTCTTGGAACTTGCAGGAGGAGTTTGAGAATTATAAGCTGGTGGCGAACGCGGAGGCAGAGGAAAATTGGCTCGATGCTCCCACCTTTGAAGATGAACCAGAAATTCCTCCTGCCCTGACTCCTACTCCTCCAGCTGCCTCTGAGGCAAATGTTGAGAAGTCTGCTTCTCCTGATCCTCCAGCTGGCTAGCCTCAAGACCCATAATCAAGTAACAGATTGCTACCCCTTGTGGGATTATTTTTTTTGTTGATGGCGTGCCCTTGCGTGGGCCTACTCTTGCCCCTTGTGCGCTTTGTAATGACTTTATGGCCTTAGTGGCCTTGACTATTGGTTGGCTTTCTTGGCCTCATTTCCTTTTTGCCCTTTGAGGCTTTCGAACTTATTTTTTGGCCCTTCGTGGCTTTTTATGAATATTTCTTTTAGGTCTCTATTGTATTTTTTCCTTAGTAGGCTTTTGACTTAGATTTAAATATGAAGCCTAGCTGGTCTTCTTATCATTAGCACATTGACCGGCTGGCTCTTGGCTATTAGCCTCTGACCTTTGCTTTAACCGGCTGGCTTATGTCTATAAGCTTTTAGCATCTTTGCCTCGGTCGGCTGGCTTCTAGTTTTGGGCGTCTAGCCTGTTTGCCCTAGGCGATTGGCTTCTAGCTTTGAGCTTTTATCCTTTGGGCCTTGATTGGCTATATGGCTTCTGATTTTGAACCTCTGGCCTTTGTCGATATTCCAGCTATTTGTATTCTGGCGTATTGGCCTCTTGTCTTTGCCGTGTTTTGCGAGAGTTCTTGAGTTCCGAGTTGGGATAATCTCACTATCAATATTTTTTTCTTTTTTTTAGGGGGGAGCTCTACTTCTTGTCCTTAGACAATTTTTAGGTTCCCCAGACGCGTTTTTAGCCTCTTGATACCTGAAGGTATCTCTTGGCTTGTTGGCATTCTGTTATCCGGAGGTAACCTCTAGCTTGCGTTTTTCGCCTTTTGATACCTACAGGTATCTTCTGGCTCTTTGGCATTCTTTAACCCGGAGGTAACCACTAGCTAGGGTTTTTTGTCTTTCGATACCCAGAGGTATCTTCTGGCTCTTTGGCGTTCTGTTACCCAGAGGGAACGACTAGCTTGGGTTTTTGGCCTTTTGATACCCGGAGGTATCTTTTGGCTCTTTGGCATTCTATTACCCAGAGGTAACCACTTGACTGCCGAGTATGAGGGATCCACTTGCAGCTTGTGGAATTTGACTTCTAGGTCTATTCCTGGCATATCCGCGTGGGACCAGGCGAAGCAGTCTGCGTTGGATCTGAGAAGTTCTATCAGCCTTTATTCTGAGGTTTCTGCCCTGTTCTCCGGGTGCTAGAGTGACGTCGTCCAGTTGTTCCACTTTCGGCTCTTCAGTATGCAATGCGGGAAGTGGCTTCTGTAATTGCTATAATAGAGCCATCTTTCCCTTCAAGGTGGTCTGGTAGCATTATCGAGCGTTTTCATGCTCACCCTTAATCTTTTTGATTCCCCATGGGGTTGGAAACTTGAGTACTTGGTGCAAGGTTGATGGCACTGCTCTCATCTCGTGTATCCAGGGTCTGCCCATGATCATGTTGTAGGCGGAGGGACATTCTATGAGAGAAAACTTAGTGGATAAGTTGATTCCTCTGACGCACACCGGAAGTGCTATTTCTCCAATGGTCTGCTTGACTTCCCCACTGAAGCCAACTAGCGGCGTGGTTCGCTTGATCAAGGCTTCCTAGGTCAGACCCATGTCCGTGTATGCTCCCAGAAAAAGTACGTTTGTAAAGCTTCCATTATCGATGCGTACTCTCTTCACCAAACAATTCGCCACCGACAAGGAGACAACTAATGCATCAT
The DNA here is from genome assembly GCA_900406275.1 of Anastatica hierochuntica. NCBI lineage: Eukaryota > Viridiplantae > Streptophyta > Magnoliopsida > Brassicales > Brassicaceae > Anastatica > Anastatica hierochuntica. The sequence continues at coordinate 7,002 of OVAN01010059.1, read as the reverse complement.
GATGTGGTGTCAGGATTCCGTCTTGTCCTCCAGCCGCGAAAATTATGACTTCCTAGCTGAGGTTTTGGCGCTAGACTTTTGGGGTGCAAAGATTGTGTTTAGTAAGCCTTGTGCTTTTCTTGGCAGCAGCGTGTGTGATGCCACTTATTTCTGAACCCCCATATATGACATTGATCACCCTATCGTGCCTTGGGGAATCAGGTGCTTGACTGCCGGCTGGGACTCCTTCTTTTTGGTTACCCAACATCTCCTTAGCCTTGTTACAAAGGAATTCTCGTAGGTATTCCTTCTTGAGTAGCTTGTTGACGTCTATTCTTAAGGATATACAATCCTCTGTTCTGTGATCGTGGTCATTGTGGAAGTCGCACCATTTATTTGTCTTCTGGCGGTTGTCTGGTGATCACATTTTCTGGGGCCATTTGACTTGGCCTCCCATCTCTTTCAAGACTCCTACTAGCTTCACCCTCGATATTGACAGGTTGGATACGTCCGACCAGGTATGGACCGGCGGGAGTCTATTGACGTCTGGCTTACCCAGAGGTATGTGCCCTTTGGCTCCCTTCTGTCCATCGTCTCTGGTAGGTCTTTGGTAGGGCTTGTCATCCCTGGCCGTCTTCTCGGTCCTCATGACTCGAGATTCTTGCCTGGCAAGCAGATCTTCTTCCCACTTGATCTGCGTCTAGGCCTTGGAGAGCACATCCACCATCGTTCTGCATGATACTTGGTGAGCTCCTTATATAGGTAACCATCAGGCAGGAGTCCCCTCTTGAAGGCAGAAATCGCGGTGGCAAAATTGCTGTTCAGGATGGTAACTTTCTGATTGTTAAAGCGGTGAAGGTAGCTCCTAACGTGGCTTTGCCTTACGCTACCTGATCTCATAAGGTTCATCAGAGGACTTGGGAGTCACTCTATTGCTGGCAAATTGCTCCACAAACAGATCAGTCAGATGAGCAAAGGATCTTATGGTTCCGGTTGGAATTGTTATGAACCATTGCAAGGCGGCCCTTGTCAGGCTAGATCGGAACCCCTTGCACATGGCGGCTTCCTTGTGCTCCTTTTGGATTGCCACAATAAGCATCTTCTGCTTGTACTGTGCAATGTGATTGTCTGGGTCAGAAGTCCCGTTGTACGGCCTGACAAATGGGAAGGTAAACTTCTTGGTTATATTTGTGAGGGCATATCCAAGCTACCCCAGAAAAACCTCAAATCCATAAGCTTTCCACGGCCATTCATGAAGTCGAGAATGGACATCGTAGGAAAATTCCTGACAGCTCCCGGCCAGCTGGAGTACCTTTTGGTAGTTACGAACTACTTCTCTAAGTGGGTGGAGGCCGAAGCCTTGAGCAAGATTACGGATGTCCAAATCAAGAGGTTCCTTTGGAAGAACGTAGTAACACGATTCAAAATGCCTCAAGAGATAGTCACAGACAATGGCTCGCAATTCACAAGCAAAAACTTCAAGAAGTTTTGCAAAGATTGTGGAATAAAACTAAGGTTTGCAACTCCGAGACATACACAATCAAACAGGCAAGCCGAATCCACTAAGAAGACAATAATCAACCTTATGAAAAAGAGGTTGGACGACACCAAAGGGAACTGGGTCGAAGAACTTTCAACTACCCTATGGGCATGTCGAACCAACATCAGGACTTTAACATGGGAAAAACTTTTCTCCCTGGTCTACGGAGTAGATGCGGTATCTCCCAACCGAAGGTAGTGTCCCTACGACCAGGTAATAGCTTCTAACCCCAAAAGAGAATGAAGAACTGATGGCTTTGTCCTTGGATCCCCTTGACGAAAAAGGGAAGCTGCAAGAATCTGAAATTGGGAGTACCAACAGGAAGTGGCTTGCAGCTACAACAAGAAGGTATTATTCTGGACGTTCCAACAAGGAGAATGGGTGTTGCGCCAAGTCTTTGACAATACCAGGGACAAGGCTGCGGGTTAGCTGGCGCCTGGCTGGGAAGGATCTTACCAAATAGTGGAAGTCAAAGGAGCAGGGGCATACAAGTTACAAGACAAGTATGGAAAAGTACAGCCAAATAGCTGGAATGTGTTACACCTAAAGTCTTACTTCTTCTACAGGAATGCCCCTGACCAGGACGACCATACCCCAAATACGTTTTTCATCTTTGGATTTTTTAATTTCTTTTACATCTTTTTTATGTTATCATGGTATGTCTAAGGACGAATACCAATCAATAAAACAACTGCTTTCTCACGGGAAAATTCAGTTAAAAGCAAGGGGTAAATAAGTTGAATGACTACTCCTCAATAAAGGAGTACTACAAGCAACGTACCATTCCAAAAGAAAAGCAAAAAGCTAAAAAAAAACTCTTCTTGAACAAGGGAAAATACCCGAAAGAAAGCAAGAGACAAAAATTGCTTATTCTGCTTAATAGAGAGTGGCTAACCGGAAAGCAAAGTGCTGAGCGGAAAGCAAAAACAGCTTAACCTTGCTTACCAGGTCACAGTAAACGTAAAAGCTCTATGACCTGAGCACAGGAGCATCATCCATACCTACTTACCTAGACGTGGGAAGTAGAAGAAAAGTCTGGCACTTGGCCCCTTTGCTCGGGAGGTCCATACCATCAAAACCAATAAGACCGAGAGTGGATTCAGTGCAGGAAGAAGCGTGCAGCAAAACAAAATAGCTATTTCCGAATAGGTGAATGCCAAAAAGCCAGAAGATACCTCCGGGTATCAAGAGGCCAATAACGCAAGCTAGTGGTTACCTCCGGGTAACAAAATTCCAATAAGCCAGAAGATACCTCCGGGTATCATGAGGTCAAAAACGCCTCTTGGGAACCTAAGTATTGTCTAAGGACAAGAAGCAAAACTCTCTAAAAAAGAGAGATAATGAGAGTATCCCAACTTTTAACTCAATAACTCTCGCAAGACACGACAAAGACTATAGGCCCATAAGCCAGAAGTTAAACAGTCGGAGTATCGATAAAAGACAAGAGGCCAATAAGCCTTAAGTCAAACAATTGCAATATCGATAAAAGACTAGAGAGGCCAACAAGCCATAAGTCAAATAAATGGAATATCAAAAAAAGACTAGAGGACAATATGCTAGAAGTCAAACAACTGGAATATCAATAAGAGACCATAGGCTAGAAAACTGGAAGTCAAGACGATCGAGACGAAAAGGCAGGAAGCTTGTAGCCAGAAAGCCACCCGAGCAAGATGCAAAGGCCAGAGATCACCTCTGTGGCGATCTGATCCTTGGCATGGAAGCGTGATGCAGCTAGTTGAACAACAAAGAGGAGGAAGGTTAGCCAGAAGAAAAGGAAACAACCAAATGTTTGCCGAAAGTCAAAGGCAGGCCAGTTACCTTGATCATTCAATTCTGGACATGGTCGAAGATGCCCAGGTTATCAGAGCTAGGAGGAATAGAAGGAAGTGCAGAGAAGAAGAAGCTCTCCATGTCCTCTAGGACGCCATCAAGATCGCATACAGAGGAGGAGGACTGCTTGGTATGAGGACCCTTCTGATTTTTGCTTGCGGGAGTCGCCTTCTGGGTCCCCTTCCTCTAGGACCCAACAGAGGGAGACTCCGAGATCTCCACCATCTTCGAAACCTTGCTCCCAGATGCCAACTTTGCCTTTCTCACCGCCTGAGCCTTTTTAAAGTCCTCCAATGCCTTAAACCCAGATCATGACATATTCCCTGCAAAATGGAAAAAGGTCAGCCAAGAAGTTAGTCAAAAGGGGGATAGAAAACATAAGTAAAAGAAGAAAGAGACAAACCTCTGATACTACTCTGGTTCAACGCTTCCTCACTTAGCAAAAATGGGATGCTCCTTTCTTCAGCAGAGATCTCTAAAGCTTCCTCAGCTTTCTCCTTGCCTTCCTCTGATTTCTCCGTAGACATTTCTGCAAAAACGAAAGCCCAAGAGGTTTAGTGACCAAGCTGGAACCAGTAAAAAGAAAAGCGTCCTAAACCTATCAGTGAATTTCTAAAGAGTAGAGAATCCAGGAGAACTTTCGACTCTCATGAGAAAAAATTTTTGAGCCCAATGCTTGGTGAAAGCTGCCCCATTCCTCTCCTCCTTTTCCAGCTCCAATACCAAAGGAGCACAGGGTTGAGGGCGGAAGTAATATCTGCCTTCACCTGGAGGAACATGGGTGCAGTAATAGGAGTAAAGAAGCTCGTTATTGCCAGCCCATGGAACTCGTTAAGCACTTGGACGGCAGTAAGGATCCTCCAAAAAGGTGGGTTTAGCTAGGAAGGACAAATATCTCGTCTCCTGGGCATTTAGAGGCTCCCTCGTCCTTTCCAGGCACCCTCAAATGGACATCTTCTTCAATGGAATATCGTTGCCTCCAATCTTCCAGGATCTCAGAGTTTACGTTGGAGAAAGAGCCGACCTTGCAGCGGATCACAAGGGTCGTGGGTTGGTTTCAAGGATCTCCATGTCACAAGAGCTAGTCATTTTTGGTCTCAAAAAAGGTTTTGATCTTGGATCCAAAGCTTGATTGGGGCAAGAAAAGCTTAAAGGCTAAGGCTAATCCGAAAACCTAAGAGCCGTTCTCTGGAATCTATCCTAAAAAAAGAGAAAAGAAGAAGGAAGAAGAAGACCTAACCTTAAATCGTGGATGGAAAGCTCGAGAAGGATTCAGGGAGAAAAGAGTTTAACAGAAAAAGGAAGAAGATAAAGTTAAAATGCAAAAGAGAAAAGAAAGAAAAGGTTTAAGAGGAAAGAGAAGAAATTGAAATCAACCGCACACGTCCAATCATCGGCGCATATCTTGCGGAAGTAACAGCTATTTTATTTCTTCTAAAATCTTTGCAAATCTTCATCAATGGGTATAATCTCTTTCTCCGATCCTCACGAAGTCAATGGCTGAGATTTTTCAACAAACCAACAATCCTTGAAAAATGTTAATGGCTAACGAAATATTAAATTCAAAGCTCTGAGGCCAGACGTCAAGAGCCAGGCGCAACCTCCCGCTGCAATGGCGCTCATAATCTAATGGAATTCAAACTAAAAGCAAGCAGATGCTCATAGAAAACAGAGGCGGCGCAAGTCACCGAGCAACTAATGGCTTCCTGCCTAAGTCGTACGGAAGACATGTTATTCCACAGCTTCGGATCGAACCTGTGCAATCAGGGGCAAACTGTTGGGAGTAATTTAGGTCATGGGAATTCCCCAGGCTTAGATGGAGTAGAACAGTAAGATCTCAAAGTAGGGGAATGCCCAAAAATAGGAAGTCAGACGACGTTGCATAACTGGATGCCAGAAGTTAGACGACCGTGCGTAGTTGGAAGCCGAAAGCCAGCCGACTACCGCCTCATATTTGTTTTTACCATTTAAATTAACAAACAATGATGTATATTCTATAGACAAAGATGCATATATTTTATAGATAATCGTGATATATCCAATTCTTGGAGGGATAATCATGAATTCCATGTATAAATATAAAGCTTAAGGGCAAAAAGTGGACACACGAAACCCTAGGCAAAAAAATCAATACAACGCTAATCTCTTTTGCCATTATCGATCTCAAAGCTTAGAATAACTTCAAACCATCTTTTCTAAAACATTCATTGACCTCTAGCTTTCGTAGTGCTATAAAGAACGACCAAAATCACCCGTAACAGGTACAACCTTTGGTGATCTATTTGAGAGCTTGGGATGATGGGTTCTAGGGGCTAAAAAGTCAAAGAAAAAATGGAACTCAATGGCTAAACACAAGGGAATTCAAAGGCCTTGGTTGGAGGCTCTGCTGCGCAAGGTGAGCTACTGTCGACCTCAAGGACGAAAGCCCACCTTTGGGCGACAACAACACACCTTGACGCAAAAATCGACTCTTCCACATCGATAAATACCCCCTAAACCTAATATTATGTTTCAACTCTTTTTCTACTTATTTCTAAGACAAATTTTGGATTTTTGGTGTCTTTTCTCTTGATCTTAAAGATTAAGAGTCTCTCTTTCTAATTTGTAATAAGAAATCAAGAACCCAACTTTATCTATGAAATCTCTATCTATTTCTTCATCTCTTCTTTTTCTCTTTAGTATGTGTGAGTAGTCTCTTTTGATGGACCTATGGGTTTTGAGATCTACTTAGATTCGGTTGTAATATGGGTGTTAGGGATAGCTAATCTTAGGTTTCCAAAGGATTTGGTGAGCTTAATGCTAGGTTTTAGAGTAGCTAACTAAGATCTAGATTTGTATAAATTTCTTGTCCGAGAGGTGTTCGATGAAATATCTAGGAGAACCAAATACTTGCTATTTCAATCTAGCCAATGAGAGTTGTTTGCTATTGGGGTTAAAAAATGTCCCGACGAAATCGATGCCTGAAAAGGACCACGGAAACGATGTTTTCTACTTCGGACACAGGAATCGTAAGAATATCTGAAAACTCTAAGATTTTCATCGTTCACGCTGTCTATTCCCGACCTGGCTTCAAAGCTTAGTAGATAGTCGATCACGACCAATCTCCGCATAAAGTCTGACCGTCCGCAAGCAACTAAAGCATCCAAGTGCCAAGGTTAGCATCAATGGCCCTCGGATAACTCTCACGAGGTCACACGATACGTCCTCCGAAGCGATACAAAACCACCAAAAGCGTTAGAGAACCGCGTCGCTTCAAAGAAATGTCTAAAATGCCGATTGACGCCAGACCTCCGAACAAAGTCTTGGAACCGATTGACGACCGAACTAGAGGCCGTCTAGACTTCGATTGAACCAAGACCAGAGGCCCGTCTTGGCGAATATTGGCGCCAACTGGCGCCAATGGGCGCCAGGACCGAGCTACGTCCTTGGCGCCAATTGGCACCAAGACAGACGCTCTGTCTTGGCGTCAGTTGGCGCTGAGACGCGGATAATGTTCAGNGATAATGTTCAGCCGTAGTCTGTTGACTGAACCACGTCCCTTCTGATCGTCATTTCCTTCGAATCGTCACTTGATCATCTCTCATTTCGTCTCGACTGAAGTGTTCGTCAAACCGTCATGACAAGAGTCGCAAGGATTCGTGCTTTCCGTGGAT